>WBNO01008900.1:0-64540 GCA_013400575.1 Peucedramus taeniatus
TGGGATCTGAGGCTCAGAGTATTTTACCTTAGGAAGGAAGATACATGTAAGAGAGGCAGTGGATATATTAAAAGAGTTGTATGAAACATGCCTTCTGGATATTAGAAAGCACTTATGGGAGAGGAGTGAAAAGGGTGACAAGAAATGGCTGCAAAAAGAATAAAAACTAATAGAACATGAGACTGTAGCTACTGATCTCTAAACTGAAAACTTCATCTGTGAGATCTTATATAACAGCTTACACCCATGCTTACACAAGCTTACACATGTTCAGGTGAACAGAAGTGCTGAGAAAATCTTCATGTCTTTCCTCTTTCTTCTGTGAACACTGCCTCACTTAAATGTATCTGGAATCTGCAGATCAATATGGGAGTCCAGCTGTGCTTGCTGCTGCCTGAAAATAAACAAATATCAAATAAAAATCTGTGATCTTGGGGATGTAAACCTTAAAAACAAACAAACTGGAAACCAAACCTATCTATCTGTCTGTCTATATATCTGTCTGTCTATCTATCTATCTATCTATCTATCTATCTATCTATCTATCTATCTACTTTTGAGAAGAGTCTGGTTTAAGGCTTCTAAATCAATATGCAGAGACAAACTGGTGATGATTAGAGAAGGCAGACCATCAAAGTGTCTAATCTGGGGAGTCCTAGTGGGCTTTCTGGCATTTTCCTGATGTTTCGTAGAGGAAATACTGGGACATTTTGCCCCCACACAGTAAAAGGTCAGGGCCACCTGCTTTTGTACATGATTGATATGAATCATTGAGGAGATGGACAGCAAGTACAGCCACAACCATGACATATTTTGGTATTTGCATTTTAAAATCTCTGAATTAAACAGTGTATTTCCCTTCTATACGTAAATAGAACTTTAAAACAGACAAGAGAAACAGCTTTGGTTTGTGGAAGGAAAAATAAATAGATTTTAAAAAGCGAAGGAGAATTTGTCAAGTTTATTTTATTTTTGATGGCTTCCTATGTAAAGCTGGAAAATTATCAAAGGCAGATGATGCATGTATGTGTTTCAACCTTTTCTACTTCCTCTCAATTATTTGGGTATTTTCTTCAATTTTAAAATGGAAAGTTGAAGTGTTCTATCTTGAAAACATTAAAAAATATTGTGCATCTTCTGAAAAGGATTAAACTAAAACACTTCCGAAGGAAACAGACTGTTGAATTCAACCACATTAAAAATAGGCAATGAAAAAAAAAATTCCCAAAATTAGGTGTTTCTTAAAATGCATAAAATTAGAGTAGAATTTACTATTTATTCATCCATTGATACTGGGCCCTTTTTGCATCTTTCTAACCCCAATACACTTCTGTGTTTTTTTCGTGAATTCTTTGGGGATAAATTCCAAGTACTCTTAAAGATCTTCAAACATTCTGTCATGAAATGCATGTTTATCAGAATATGCAATTATAGGGCAATGCTGCAGTATTCAATGAGAGTTCAGTAATTTATTTTTATCTGCATGCCGTAAAAATGCCTTCAAAGTGCTGAATCTCTTTAATACCTGCTGATTTTGGATACCACAAAGCAAGAAAGACCCTGACAATTGCAATTTACAGGTTTGTTCCAGCTCCTACTGAGGCAAGTAATAGCCTGTATCTTCACTTAAGTGGATCATGGATCTGGTACCAAATAAAAAGAATATGCCATACTTCTTGCTGGAGAAGTGCATAGTGACACCACAAGCACGTATTTTTTAATTTCTGGTGTTTTTTTTCTTCTTTTTTTTCCCTTTGACCATTTTGTTTTACCTACTTGGGTTTTTTTCCATAGGTGCTGCAAAATGGAACGGAGATTAGAATTGCAGCATATCACCTTTCAAATGGCCTCTGCACAAAGGTATGACAGAAGAAATTGATTTTCACTTTTCATCAATATTTCTAAATTGTAACACATATTTTACAGTAAAAGAAGATGCATCACCCTGGATTTTTTTGTCAGCATTCCTGAAACAAAGTGCATTGAAAGCTACTAACATGGAAGTCTCAGCTTAGTAATTTACAGCCTACAAATGGATTTCCTTCTCAGAATGATAAGTCAGTCAGTGAACCATATACTATACATAGATGATGAGCAATTCACTCACTGGATGCAGGGTTTTAACATTTCTGCTCAAAGTTTGAGACCTAGAATGAACTTTGACTAAGACTTTCTGAACCTTTCCAAGTTTGCATGCATTATTTAACTGTTACCAAATGGGATCTGGTAAACAATGATTTACTGAACAACCTCTTCACAAGCTTTTTTTTGTTATTAGTGGTAGAATTTGAAGTATTGGTTGGGTCAGTTTTGTACATCTAATGATATCTCATCTCCAAAATTCAGAACACAGAAAAGGTTAATTATTGTTTTTTCTTATGTTCACATTGATCATTTTTAGCTGGCTGGCAGCAGGTCTTATCAGCTGATCCATGAAGCTGCTCTGATGGCTCACACATGCACTTGCATGGTGAGGCAGGAAGAAAGAGCTTTTGGATCTCTTACAAGATTGTTTACTAGCAAGCAATAACCCTGTTCAACATCTTTTCTGGATTAAGTTTTCTTGGCTATATTTGTCAAAATTTTTGCTTTGATGTTTACGTCCATGTAATTGTTAACTGCACATCAGATTTCTAGTCCTGGAATTAGAAATGAAAATTAGGTTCTGGGAGAGGAAAAATAAAGCAGCTCATAGCAGCTTAACAAGACAGGCATGCAAGACACCTTTCCAATTTCATTTATCTATTAAAGTAATTTCATAGGGACCTTGTGAATCAGAAGAACTGTGTTAAGGCTTCTAGAAGACTCTAAGTTGGATTCTTATACTGAAACACAAAGTGTAATCCCTCATTCTTAAAATACCTTTTCTTTGCATGAGAAGCAATGAAATATAGCTGTATATATATCACACATACACAGAAATATTAACACAAATAATTGGAACCAGAGGGGAGATGACAGAATATATAATGCATTCCCCAAAAGGTGTTTCTTTAATGATTCTAAAGAAGATCTAATGATAGAGAACTGCCACTTATATTCTTCATTTTGTTTCCAAGGGCAGTCACTCTTGAGGTACATAATTTTTCTTTTATTTTCACACACAAGGAAAAATATGTTTAAACTGCTAAGCTTAGCTTAGAGGAATGATATTTTCTATACTACAAACTGGGCAATCTTAAAATTAAATTTTAAATTACTTGCCTTTGTGTTTTGAGGCACAGTTTCCATGTAATCTCTCTATTTTTGTTAGAATGCATCCCTGTCCTAAGTGTACACTTACTAATAATGAATTGCCATAATAAATTCACTCATTATGAGACCTAGATATTGAGTAAGTGTGGTCTGAAATAAGTGGGTCATACAGGCATAGAAATGAAACTCAGATTCTAAAAGGAGAAACTGAAAGACTTCATTCAGGGACATAATGACTGCAACTTAAGCCCTTCTTCTTTGGTTTCAGCATCTGGAGGTTGCAAAGCCTGCACATGGGCTAGCAGTCCATGCCAGAGTAAGGGCATGGGGACTGCACCAATTCATTTACTTTGCAATTAGATTTAAGTAATCATGATGGGTGACAGCAATGAAAAATACCACAAAGAATTCCCTCATTGACTTCAAATAAAATACTTGATAGATAGCTGCAATCCTAGTTAACAAAAGCACAGGAAACTACAAATCTGGCAGCCAAGTCAAATCAGAAATATTTGTTTTCCTACTTTTTAAAGTAAAGCACTGTGAAAAATTTATACAATTTTAGTAATTTATCAATGTTAAGGTAAATTCAAGTCTGTGGGCTAGGCTGCACCTGGAAGCACAGGAGCACAGGCTCTGAGGAGGATGTGTCTGGAGGAGAGTGAAAGTACCAGAGGTAGGTAGCGGTGAGTTGTTGTACAGATGGGAACAAAATGGTCTGGAAGAAGCTTAAAGCAAGGCAATACCCAGCTCTCATTATTGTTTCTACTAATAAAATGTGTATGCACATCTCTTGTAGTCTGCATAAAGGAAGGTTGCCTTTCCCCAAAATAGCTGGGGACAGCCACCTTCAAGTATGCAATACATTTAGTCATCCAACACTGCAATTTTTCCACTTATTTATTTATTTATATTTATTTTCTCCTTCTTTTCTCAAGTAGATTGATTTTGGAAAGGTTTTAATTTTACAAGAAATACAAGCTTTCAATTTTCTTTCTTAAATCAGAGTGAAAAATAGATTTTTAGTTTCCTTGAGAATAGAAATTCTGCCTTTCATCCAACCTCTATCAAAGACCTGGGAGTAAATTCCCACATGTTCTATTAACCCCAAAAATGCAGTGAATCTTATCACCAGCTAAGGCATAGCTTCAAACCTGCTTGCCCCCAGTAGTCATTCCAATGCTGGCTGATAATAACTTGCCAAATGATTGAACAGTAATTTTGGAACCATAATTGTTCTTGCCTTGCCTCACCTCCTTTTTTTCACTCAACTTCTTCTCCCTTTTTCTTTTTGCTGCTCCTCTATGATCCAATATGATTGCTGTTAAACTGTTAAGCTGATACTGCTTTATTAACTTCTTGAGAAAAACAAGACAGAAAAACAAGACATTTGTGTGTTCCTAGTTATGCTGAAGGTTTAGTGGAATGGCATAGTACATGCACACATGGAAATACCCTGGTTGATACAATGTACAAATATTTCCAGACCACACATGCACCCATATGGAGTCTGTTCAGAGTATTAATATGATTTCTGTTGTGGAGAGCGGGGTGAGAAAGCTCAAAACCTCTTTTTTTTAACCATAAAAGGTAGTTTCAGCTTTGTACTCTCCAAAAACTCCATCCCACATGCACAAAATCTGTGAAAACAAATGCATGTGTTTCCATTGCTGAAACATGTTAAACTGCAGGTACATTAAAAATATAAGAAAAAAATCAGTTTTCTGATATATTAAAATGTAAACAGTGTTAACTTTATTTAAATAGAATGTAGTTGTTGCTTAAGCAGTAATAAGGGAGGATAGGTTCAATAATTTGTGTATGCCATTGTATTAGCTTTAAATCAGAAATTAAGTTCCCATGATATGTGATAAAATAATTGTAGGTATGTGAAAGGTGGCTTTACCTTTACAATAATTTGGCTGAATTTGGAAGATGTGAATCAACAGGGTGCAGTCTATTACACTAATTTTCTTTCTTTATATCTCAGGTGTTTTATTTATTTCTTTGTTTGCTGATAATAATATTGCATTTTATTTGGAAAAGAATGGGTGAGGTCTTCAGTATCTAATTTAATGCCTGTTAATATTTATGAATACAAATGGAGGGGAAACATTTTCATAAATTAACTTGGTCCTTAAAATCAAAATGCTTCTAATTTATTTTTTGAGCAAACACTGCATCAAGTTCTTATTTTTATTTATCTTTGTTTGGTCTGACTAGTGCAGTTATAAATTAATTCCTATCAACTTTTTGAGTAGAAATAGACAGTAAATATACCTGAGCTTAAATGTAATTGTAGCAAAGAAAGAGTAAAAGAGCAAAAGTACAATGCACACATGAAATGAGCAGTGACTATAAAAACAGTGTTAACTGTCATAAAGAAAAGTCTTCTCTTTCCCTGGTTTGCTCTTTATTTGTAATTTTTGTGTGTGGGCATGTGTTCATACAGACATATCTTAAACCTGCTGCACTCATTTTAATATTCCTTTTCTCCCTTAGTGCAATCAAACATCAAAACAGTATTATGCTCTTGTCCTTATTTAAATTCTAAATATAAGTATACCCAAAATTGATGGAGTTTTGCTGTTGTTGTTGGTTTGTCTCAATATTTTATTCATGCAAAGTGGTAAGTAGGTTAGTAGGTATAACAAGTATGTATAATTCCAAGTATCCACTGTCTTCTCTGTTACAATATTCCCTTTATATTTCAGGTTTAGGAGCCATGGTATAAATGAAATACCAGCCTCTGTCTGTGGCAAAAACAAAAAATCCCACAACAACAACAACAACAAAAAAGTGAAATAGCTTTTAATGGATTTTTTTTCCCCATGAATGTTGATCATGAGGCAAAAGCCTGTTCTCAAACTCTCTATCCCTTCCAAGCACTGCAGTCTTGTCAGAGAAACTGCAAACTGCATAATTACCAGAGAATAAATCCACTTCCTCTTTCTTCTCTGCTTTTAACTATAATTTTGAAGTATTACAAAGAAAAAAGCAGGCAGAAGGGTATTTTCAAATCCTGTATCTCCCACCCAGTACCCTAGAAATGTTTGTGAAGCTTATAACCATGTCGGTATATTTCTTATTGAATTCTTGTTGCTGACTGAAAGCAATATGAATATAAATGTGAAAATTCTCCATGCAAATCACAGACCATTTTGGCTACCAAGAAACAGTAAACTAGTCATTAGATAAAAGTGCTATCAAATTAATGAAATTATCCTATAATATTGTTATGTAAAAACTAACATTAATCCTTCACACCACTGGGTCAGTTTTTGGTTTTTTGCTTTTTTTCTTTAAGATTTTTACTAAGGCTTGAATTTCATGGCCGGGTTTCAAGATGTGCCCAAACAAATATCATAAATATTGTCATATATCTCATTTAATCACTCTTGCTTCTTTCCTACATAAATACATTTAGTCACAAGAAAAAGAAAATAATTTATTTCAAAATATGTAGTGAAATGTCGAACCACTTACTTCACTGCAGTTTTACCAGTTTTCTGTGAGATAGCTGCATATGGAAAACAGAAGTTAATTTTTTTGATGTTGCAAGGCTTGCGTGTAGAACAAAAATGTGTGAACCTTGATGTATGAATAAGATTTCTTAATTTTTTTTAAGACCTTTATACCTTGTTTATGCCTACACTATTTAGGGGAATAAATTTGGTTTAGGTTTGTTTTTAGTTTATTTTATTGTGGTACACAGAAAAAACTAAGTGATCCAACTTACTCTAGTAGTATCATTCTTCAACACCTGCAGTCTATCCCATGTTTCAGCTAATTTGGTGAAGTTGGAAAATCAATTCTGTTTTACAAATACTAATGCTGTGATCATTATCTTTGCTCTAAGGGCTTACATTTGAACACAACGTAATTCAGATTAATAATGCATATTTAATAAATGCTAACATAAGTACCAAGGCAGCACTTTGGTTTCCAAGTGAGTCTCAGCATACGGCTTTAATATCTAATCAATAATTAATTATAAGCTAGTTGACCCAATAGGCTCTTGCTACTTGCACATGTTAAAAAAGAAGGATTTGGTAAGCAGTTTGGAAAACTAGAAAATGTAATTTATAATGTCTTTTTGCCCTTTCTCTTCAGTCAGGCACAAGATTTATCTAGTGTTCAAGAGCACTTTCACCTACATGCATAAAATTAAAAAGAGAGGAGAAATCTGAACGGTGGGATGAAGCACAAAAATACAGTGCAATGTGAGTGTGACCCATGATCCAATAAAATGGAGTGGGGGACCTGCTGTGCCTTCAGTGGAGTCAGCTTGTAAGCAGCTTCTATGAGTAATTTGGTGGCCAAAGATGCACAGGGCACACTAGGCTAGTGTTTGCTGGTGGTGCCACTCTTTGCACATAAAGTTGATGCAAGGACAATCCTTCCAAAGTTGTTACAGTCCTTTCTATAGATAATAACTGAGGGATGAATATCTACAAAAGCCAGTGCTGAACTACTCCAAGGAGTCTGTGCAGGCTATGCAAAACACCAGGAATGGCAATGAGCCCTAACAAGCTACTAACCATATGAAATATAAGACTGAAGACACCAACTCAAGCCATATCACTGATGCAGACCACCTCTGCAGGTGCCTTTTCTTGGCAGGCTGAGCAGTGCTGACTGGTGACCTGAATGGAAGTTGAACTGCAGATCCAGAGCTATGCCCATAGCTGGGACTATATTTGACTGTGATCAGGACTGGGGAAGAAGAGGCAGAGAAATGAGTTGGATTAATATTTTAATAAATTGCCAGAAATTTAAACAGTTAAAATATTTCAACACAGAATGTGCCACTATACAATGGACTAACTAAATATTTGTCACTTGGGCTGCAAAATTGTTCCAGGTCAAGGCTGCGAATCACAGATTTCCTGACTTTGATCCTCTTCATACTCATTGTGTTACTATTTGCATACTACCTTCATTGTGTTTGTTATCACTTGCTCCTTTTTTGGGAGGGAGAAACCACTCTGAGCTGTATCTTCACTAGGTTATGACAGAAATAGAACTACATAGACACAGGTTATGGCTTAGCTGACCTTAGCTCTATGGAGAAGCTTTTGTACATGAAGCAGGTCTGTATTGAATCTGTATTCCGGTTTACTGGGCAGAGTTTTTTATGACAGAGGTTCATTGCCTTATGAAGAAGTTGCTAAGGAAAAAATGATGAATTTTCTTCTCCCTGTTTCTGCACTCTCAACAGTTCACACCCAAGATATATATCTGGCCAGATTCTCTGATGGAAAAAAGAATTGTGTTAATTACTATTACTTTTAGATTATGCATGTATTGCATATATTTATACATATATATATATATATATATATATATACATACACACACATATAAGAAAATCTATTGCCAAAGAGTATTGAAAACAGGAAGACAAAGAAAAATTCCTCCAAGAGGGCCAAATTTCAATTGTATTCACAGTCGAACTGGTGTTTAGATCCCTCCTGAAGCAACCTGTGGATATTTTCTCTCTGAGTTATGATCAGGCATAGGTAGATCATTGCAAGGTGTCTCTTCCTCTTGTCAAGGATGAGAAACTTTCATAGAGCTTGACCCCTCCTGACTATGAAGATTTCTCTCAAGCTGAGGTTAATGCTGATGCATTTAATTTCTAGCAAATACATCTATAATCATGATGGAAAAGTATATCCTGTTTCCCAAAGAACTTGTCCTCATTTCCAGCATGTGAAGTTTGGAAGCCTGTTCCTCTGAGAAACTGCAGTTCATGTCTCGGTTTCCCCCTGGCCTGGAATGTTCCCGAGAGTCCTTTTTCACAACCAGGTGATCCAAGAAAAAGTCAGAGCTGCTTGGCTTTCGTTCTCAAGGTTGTTTATTATTTCTTATCTACAACATGTTCTCCCTGACCAGCCGAGATGCTCTCAGCAGGCCAGTCCAAGGCACACTGCCCCCCGTCAAGGCAGTGGTATCTTTTTATACTATAAACTACATAGACATTACTTACAGTTGTTCCCCAATACCTATCACCTATGTTAGACAGTGAATTTTTACTCTAAACCAATCCCCAAGTGCCAACATCACCAATAAGATGGAGACGATGAAGAAGAAGGAAGGAGGGCTGTACATGCTCAGACTCCTCCATCTTGACCCGCATACACTTCTTGACCCCCCTGTACACTTCTCATATGAATCTTAACATTCTATTTCTCTACTCAGTAATAAGCTACTCATTTTATTCTACTTTCCCTGGTTTGTAAACTCCTCACCTAAAGTTGGTAACTGTTTCCATGGCTCGAGATTGAGGGCAGAGGGGTCTTGGGCTTCGTGCCAAGTTCTCTGAGCCCCCTGCCCGGGTCTCAGCCCATCCAAAGCAGCAAGAGGGATTTCCTGGTTTCCTACATTCATGGACCTTGGGCTGACACTGAGAATTTGCAGAATTCTACTCATTTTTGCCTAAGTCTGGACTACCTGCTGCAGTGAAGATCTTGAGGTTTGAATTTTACAGGTATGACCACACGTTCTTCTAAGGGAAAATGACATTTTTTTAAGAAGTTCACTGTCACTACATGCAGTTCCAATTTTAATACAGTTAGCTCCCATTGACTCTTTCATTAGCAGCAATAATCCATTGAGAAAAACTCAAAAAATTGCTTGTGATCTTAAAAACCTTAAAGAACATTAAAGAAGACTTCTTACAGAGAAAAAAAAAACAGATGCCTGCTGATATGGTTGATTGGAATCAGATACATGAGCAGCATTAGCAAATACCTTGAGTTTTACTCCATAGCTTAACTAGAAAGCACAATAATGTCTCTAATATTTATCTTAGATGGTGTTTTTTCTATGAATCCCCAGTGAAGATTTCAGCATTGAATACTAGCCCAAGGTGGATTCCACATGAAGAAAACCCTTATTCTCATGCTGGGCTTGTCAGGTCTGCCTTTCAGACATGCAGAGCAGGTTTACCTCCTTTGGTTTTCTGATTGGAAAGTTTGACACTTCTTATATTAATTTATAGGCTCCTTAGGATAGAGAGCTGAGCTTTGAAAATTAGATTGCAGGCTTGTGGTCAAGATTTAGATTAAGGCTAATATTTTTGTGTTCCTAGGGATCTTTGTTTCAATGTTCTAGTTTGGCAGGTAGGAACAGACCCGGTTCATAGCATTCCTCAGAGAGATGGTTTTAAGGTCTTGACTTTAGAAGGAAGCTGGATCTCATGTTCTAGTTTTGGATTCTCCTTTTCTTGATTGTTTTAAAGCATGTAACTTAAACAAACAAACAAAAACTACCACCTGACCTACACTGGCATAATTAGAAAATTATGATAATTTCAAAATACATCTGACAGCTGTATCTGAGTGCAGAATTTCATGATATTGCCTTGGTTTTTTATGTCCGTTATGGGCTTATGCTTGTATAATCCTGAAACCATGGATGGTTATTGTTTATTTAGTAGTTAGACAGTAATCACATGTCAGTAGATGTGCTCTGATACGTGGGTGGTGTCCTTTTCACTTATCAGCCATGTTATGGCAACTTTCTACTCATATAATAAGAGCAGTACTATCAAAGAGTTTACTTATTCATCGCATTAAGGATGTAGTAAAATAATTAATGTGTGATTTAACAGTTTGTTATTCTTCATTAAAAATGTATTAGAACATTACCAGAGTTTTGTTCTCAACAGTATTACATGTAGAGAAAAGAGAGGTTAGAAGAGGAAATAAAGCTGTACAGGTTTGTATATTTTTAAAGTTGCATGACAAACTGTATGCTAATCCCAAAGCATCATTATGCAGTAAAACAGAATTATTGAGACATCAGCCCCACTGCTCAGAGATATTAAATTTTGTAAAATTTCACCTCACCATCAGTTTGGAGGTGTGGAAATCTGTTGTTTGGTCTCTTCCTCTTTAGCTTCTACAAAAATCTACTCTACACAGCTTTCTAATTAATCATTCCAAAAATAGTAAGCAAGTGTGTCATCCTCAGTAGTGTTTCTGGTTATGTGTAAGAGATTTACTTCCAAACTTTGGATTGTTTTCTTTCCTGCTTCTTATATCTATGGACGAAGTATATTTCTCAAATAAAAGAATTAATAGAAAAAGGTATCCATGCTATTTTTTCTTTTAGAACACTACGTGAAATAATTTTTAACAGCTTGCTATTCAATGAGGATTCTAATATTTTTTTTGATGTCTGAATAGAATTATTTTTCTGTTAGGTGCATGAACAATCCTCATTTACATAAGAAGGCTGAAACAGTTTTTTTTTTTTTTGTTGTAGTTTGGTGTTCCATGAGAGAAAAAAACTGAGTTCTGACTGGAAGCACAAAATTTCTATGATTTTTTTTCTCAGTCATAAGATTGGCATTTACAGGTATTTCCTTGAGATAAGTCTTGTTCAGATAAAATGCACCTCAGAAATATGTGGAGTAATGAAATTTTCAAGCTCTTGTTGTAGTAATAAGAGAGTGGAAGAAAAGACAACCATCTCCTTTTGAAGTATTTCTCACAGAGTTATACAACATGCTTTCTGCAGGAAGGAAAGCATATTCTGATCCTAGATATTTCTATCTTTCCCAGTGGATTAATTTCAGTCTCCTATGAGAGACTATAAAGCAGTTTTGCAAAGGCCAGGAAAGAAAAGATTGCATGACCCTGTGCATATTGTGCATTTGACAATGGTCATATTTGATGTGAAAGCAGGAAGGAAAAAAGGTCTCTGACAGGGAGGATGGGGCAGACATACATGGTTAAGAACCCCTTTTGCATATTTAGCACAAATAGTTTGTCTCTAACCTTCATATTTAGGAATACCCACCCCACTACATTAGAGCAATCACTGTAGCTGAGATGTAACTTCTGTTCAAAGTTAGAAAAGGAGTTAGTCTACTTGTGGTCATGATACTTTATAATCATACATTAAAACTCAGTCAAATTCTGTGATAGGAATAACTTAGAAACACAAGCCTCGATGCATCACTTTATGCAAACATGCTTTTCTTTCACACATGTTAAAAACAAAGAAACCCTCTTCACTGTTTTTTCCATTGTCCTGGAAGTGTTTCTGTGCTATGGCAGGGCCCTTGTTAAGACTGCAAGAGGCAAAAAAGCAGAAACATGAATTAGAGTCATTAACAGTAAATGTTTCTTATTGGTGTTGTCTTTTTCCTTCGTTCATCAAATTTCACTCATTTGAGTGATACATATATAAGTATTTTCACTGCCTTTTATCTTTGTCAACTAAATGCAAAAGAGAGGAATCTATAATTTTGCTCCCTGTTATCTCTAATTTGAAAATATAAGATGTTCAGGAAGTTCTGTTGAGTTTAGAACAATGTGTTGAAAATTAGCTCATTTGTATGAGCTGACTGAAGCACCAAAATGTCAGGTGTGTTCCTTTTCCTAGCATCATTGCTAATCCATACTTTTGGTAACTGGAGAGAAGTGATGTATAATGAAAAATGTCTGCTGTGCTGTGTATCATTAGCTATTCCTTATTACAGTCAGTCATCTATTCATCCTTTCTGGATGCACTCATGAATAAGATGCATAACAAACTGATGTTCTGGTTTTTCCTTATTAGGAATCTGATATCTTGTTCAGCAACACTGAAGAGGAAACGATTGGCATTTAGTTCTAAGTGTGCGTTTTATAACCCATAGAAAATTAAAAATAAACAACAATATCTACGGTGATTTCATATACTCTCTTCATATGAATTGGAAGCATTTACAAAAATTATATCAGAGCTGGTGAATGTTTGATAGAAAACATCCTAGCAGCAATGTGAAGGTTTCTTTTGTAAGTGATTCACAGCATATCTGATGAGCTAACATATATCAGTTAGATATACTCTGAACCTTATTCTTCAGTGTGATATAGTTATTCATGTTCTCCTCAAATTTCTCTCTGTTAAATGTTGATTTTTAGCAGGGTCCCCAGTTGACAGACTTAAAACGCATAAAAATAAATATATTTTTCAGTTCATTCAAAGTAAGATAGGAATGATCAGTGACTCTGGAGGAGTCCTAAGATTTAACTTCCTTCCTAGCTGATCAGGAACCTGGTTTACAATAGTTTAGCTGCAGGTTTTTTCGTTACTTTTCTTACTCTCTTTTGAACGTAAGTTCCTTAGAATAAAGGATTTTTTTTTAGTTTTGGAGGCATTTCTTGGGTTGGTTTTCTTGCTTGTTTGTTTTTGGGGTTTTTTTTATAGCACCTAACTCCAAGGAGCTCCACAGGTAGTCTGAAGTACTATTAACAAATATGAAGTTTATAGAAATATAAGATTTATGACAGCAGTTTGCTTGGTAACCACATTACTATTCAAATAAATGTTGAAGCCATAACAGGACCCATTATCCTATTTTTAGGTGCAGATTTACTGTTAGGCAGAATATTAAAATTCTCTTGCCCATGCCAGGATTTCCTACTTGAAGGAAGTAGGGGAAAAAAGTTGCAATGGAAATTATGTACACTGTTTCTTTAGGACTTTCTGATTGATAGCTTCTGGTGAACTGGCTGGTGTTCACAGCAGTCATTCACCGTTCAGCCCTTCCAAGGCCAGATTCTCATTCACTTCATGTTGGATCAGTAAAATATAAAGAGAGCTCCTAGCTCATCCTTAATGTCTTCTGCTTCCAGTGTGAATATGTTAGAAAACATGTCTAGTAAAAACTTTCAAGATAAATATAATATTTTTACTTTTATTGATACTTTATCATCTGATTCTAGTTCATATATACTCTGCAATGCATAGCTGTCAAAACCATGAATTACTGTGAATAATCACAGTGCAAATACATCACTCAAGAATTCTTGGTGAAACATAGTCTCCTTGGACTTGGAGAGTGTTTCTCAGTTTAAAAAAATATGAAAAGATTTGTTATCTCATTTTACACATAAAAACCTAAGTTATAAGTGTTCTTAAAAATAACTCCGTCAATCAGTGTTATTTATCCAGATGGAATTATGTTTTCTTTTCAACGTTATCTGTGTGTGCCTGTATCACTGTTGGAGAAAAAACCAGCAATGTTGTGTGTAGATGACTAACACAAGGGCATGGTTTTTTAATAACTACTTGAGAAGGATCAAAGAATGCACGGTAAGTTACATAGAACTGATATTGATCAACAAGGCTTTCTTGAGGCACAACAACACTTTCAGCTGTACCACATATACCAGGCATCAGATTCCCTCTGTACATGTGTTGGGGAAGAAGAAAAAATAAATCCAAAAGGAATACAGAAGCAAAAGCAACTGGATAAATCACATTCTGTTGAGGTAAACATACAATACAGCTGCCTATTTTTCTGTTATTTGGTCAATGCTTTGAAGCACAAATGCTGGGCAAAGAAGGCTTGGAAGTTTTTGAAGAACATCATAGAGGACAGGTGAAAAAAAAGGTCTGTGGTTTTATTAGGCTGTAAATATGTTTTTAGCATTCACACTGAATATTGCCAGTTTCTATCTATTACATATATATGCACTACTGCTATATATAAAATACTGCTATACATGTATATACAGAAAATACATAAACAGGGGGAGAACTGCCCTCAACAGTGTTTTCTGTACCTTTAATATGATCCTTGGGCTAGTCTTTCAGTGTATGAGGATGAGATATGAGAACATAGCTCCTGTGATGTTAGAGGGTAGAAGCCAAAGCTTGGTGGTTCTTTCTAACAATTTTCATGCAGATTTGCTTTATTCAGAGAATTATCTCTTTGTTGAACAAATGAGACTGGTAATCCATTCACTTAATACCCCTTGACTGATTATAGCTAGACTACTTACCGTTCCTTCTTTAATTTTGGCCAGACTCCATTCTAATCCCAGGACATGATGGAGAGTCATATTCCACTCACTTTTTCCTTCACCTTCACCAATTTAGATATGTCCTTCTGTAGTTTGTCCACCTAAACTTGGCTTCATTTCTTTTATCTTCTTTACCTCAATCACAATCAGCACCTATTCTTGCTTTCTGTATTTCCTTAATCATAGACTTTATCAAGGTGTCAAACATAGCTTCTAGAATTAGTATGGTTTTTCCCTCCCCGAGGTATATAGATGTACCTCTCTCTGTGCCAACTCCAAAGCATTTCATCACAGGTGTTTATATAAGACATTACTGCATATAAATCACGTAGAATGTAAGTAGCAAGGAGAAGATATCTTAAAAAACCTTTATTTTGTCCAGGTGTATTTCTTTGTCATAACAAACTATCCTGATCAGCACAATGGGATGGATAGCTTGAACTACTGTAATCAGGGCATTTTACAATTAGCAGGAGAGGTAGGCAGGAAAAGAGCTCACCATCCTCATTTTTAACACATTTACTTGTAATCTGAGATAAAAATGCATGCTTCTCAGCATGTTGAAGACTTAATTTTAAAAACTGATGCTTACTTAATGTTTTTAAGTGCAGCTTCTGAAGAGATTGGCAGTTTATAATATGTCAGCGTTCCCAGCTGTTATTCAAATAAGAAGGGAAAATAAGAAATTAAGGCTGAGAAAACTACTTATCCACATGATAGCACATGGGGTATAAACTTGACTGTAAAAGAGCAGCACTTAACAGCACAAAAATTTTCCCCAATATGAAACACATTTTCATGTATAGCTGTTTGTTAAATTAGGAGGCCTTCACAATAAAATCTTTTTGTCTTACTAATACCCACTTACTAGTATTTGTGCCTCTTTGTAATATATGTCTATAGCTCTTTTGTAGAAAATCTGAGTAGAATTGATTGATTAGTAGTTATTGGCCTCATTTTGCCAAAGACAGAATTTCCATTATATTATTCAGGTCTTCACAAAAATTGCAGAACCAAATGGTATCATCAAATTCTATAGAAGAATTACATTATTTTTATTACAGTTATTTAGAGGGATGAAGAAATGATATAAAGATTATTCAAGAAGAAATTCTTCCTGGCCTTTTGTGCCCCTGTTTGAGGTTTTTTGTCTCAATGTTTACATTTTGCTGTTCCCACATCCATCTCCAATTGCTTTCAAAGAAAAGGCAAGTCTCAGTTACCTTATCTGTTGGATAGGTAAATAAAGGCACAAAGTGATAAAAATGGTTCATTTTGTCTGGTACTGCAGGTCAGCTGCAAAATCAGGAGCAGAACTAGGGACATGTGGCTCCCAATCAGTATTTTTATCAAACACATCTTCCTGCCATGTGTGGTCCTGTGCTATTCTTTGTGAATCTCAATAGCAACATTTAAAACTAGTGAGTTTTTGGGGCAGGAGGTTTAGTTCCAGCTATGAATGTGTGAGTCTTGGTACACTGTGGAATAGCAGATACGCCCAAGACAGCACAGTGCTGTTATCAACCCAAAAGAGCACTGTGCACTCACAGCATCAATCTACAGTGTTTAATTCAGATGCCTCTGAGTGATGGTGGTATTTGAAGCTGTCAGTGAAGGAAGACTGTATGCTAGCCACCAAAAAAACCAGATCTTATTTATCCTAGGTGATAGCACAACATTGTCTTCCAAGGCATTTGATGTGTTTATATATTTCTGCTTCTCCAGAGTGTTTATTGACAGTCTGAGAATGACAGGGGGCCACCTAAGAATCTGTAAGTCTGCACCATAGATCATGGTAATTACACCATAAATAATGTGAAATTCAACTCAAGGTATTCAAAATATGTGCATGCTCTTATGGACAGAGGGAAGAAGTAGGATAAAGTATACGAATGAGTGTAGTCCAGTCACTGTAAAGCAGGCAATGCCTGCTGTCTGCATTTGTTTCTTCCCTCAGGATTGCATCTTTTATTTTCTTTTCCTTTTCCTTTTCCCACTCAAATTGTTATATGTTATAACCTCGTGGTGGTAGTGAAGCAAATATGAAAAAAATTCACATTATTCATTATGAGTTTTCCACACTTCTAATAGTATGAGTGTACGGATATGGTAAGAGCAATTTGCATTAACTCTTATAAGTCAAGTTTGTTGCTGGCATCTCATAACAACATAAATAATGAACAATAATAAACAATTTTTTTTTGTTTAGACATTTCACTGGAGCTATAACCATGAAACGAAAAACAGTTTTATACTGTCTCGTTAGCTTTCTTTCCTTATTTTTTCTTTTCATAAAATAAAGTGTAAGCAATAGGCTTTTCTGTTCCAAAGCGCTCATTATTTTTTGGTATTTCATTTCCTTCAGTTCCATAAAGACATTTCTGAAAATATAGCTATCCAGGCATTTTCTTTCTAGTGGTGTATTATACATAACTTAACCTTAAATATCACTAGGTGCATTTTCAGAGTTCCAACTCAGCACAATTTCTTTGACTTAACCCTTCCTAATTTAAAATCGTCCTTACGGCGGTAAATTCTAACCCCTGGCTTCTGACATAATTTTCTACAAAACCAGTACTTTCTATTTGCAAATAAGTGTTTTATCTTCTCAATTAATGGTTTCTTTTTCCAGTGGGAAAGCTCTAGTATATGTCAACTTGAATCAATAATATGCGTTTTCTTAAGTTCAACATGTATTATAAAAGGTGGTGAATAATTTTCCTATCTATGAACTTCAATCCAATCTTATTTGTGTGGATTCTGAAGACAAGAAAGGCAGATAATAGGAAACTTCTTTTAATCTGTAAATATTGGTCCATGCTCTGCAATGATATACATATGCCTGAGGTGATTCTGGCTCTTAAAGAGATTATCTGTCTGCTCAGCTGGGACTAATTACAGTCTGCAGCAGCAAGAGAGAGAAAGATCAGGAGACCAGATGGCTTGGAGAAGTGCAAGGCATTTTCTTCCAGCAACAGGTTTCAAAGGAGTTCCTCAGTGATCTGGGAAAAAATTACCATGGCACATGAGAACCAAAAACTCCTTGTGAGAGGGGATGTGTATGAAGTAGAAAGTACTTCTGATGGGTTAGTCCTGGGTTTTTTAAGGTGGAGTGGTTACTTTCAAGTGCTCCTAACAGCCAGCTTTGGAAATGGATAGATGGGGGAGTGCCTCAAACTTGCAGAGGCTTCTGATGGCTTTTCTCACCAAACTTTTTTTGGTTTTGGTTTTGCTGCTGGGGAGAAGGACACTGCTGAGGCATGAGTAACTGGTGGAATGCTAAATGTCTGCGAACCAGTTTCCAGTCTGGATTGGAAAGAGTGTTGATTAGCAAAGGCTGAGCTCAGGTTACCCTCTCTGTTTGTTACCCTGTGAAAATCTTTGCCGATGTCCAGAGCAAACTCATGAGCTCATTAAAACTAGGCTGGCAGTTCACTGCATGAATGCTGATTTCATCTTTGTGTTTAACTGGTCCTTTCTTTTTGTATTCCTTCTCCGCTTCATGTTGGCCTATGCAGGCTTATAGCCAGTTAATTGTTGTTAACTTTGCTGGTGCTTTGGTTGCTGTTGAGTAAATACAAGAACTAAGTGAGTTCAGCATCATCGGGATTTCACCAAATCAATGTTTTGCAAATGGGAGACGACACTGAAGAGTAAGTTTCACTTGGAGACTTGTATCTCTGAAATGTTAGATTTACATGTGTTGCAAAAATAGAACTGTGGTGTGATCACATTTGAATTTCATATTTCTAAGTGCAACTTGCAAATGGAAAAAAGTCTTTCTGAAAAAAAACCTAGAAAAAATCTGACCTTAAGTAAAAAAAGTTTCAATACTGTGCTATAGTAAACTGCCTTGGCTCCATAGAATACAGGATCTGTTCTATGATACTACAGAGTGTGAATTCATAAGACTAGCTGAAAATAATTTTAGGAATTTTCTGACAGCTCTAACTTATCAGGTTGTCCATTGTCTATGACATCAATTCTTCGCAGCAGTGTCCTGTAGTTTGAAAACTGGAAGCAGCTGTAAATTTGTAGGGGTTGCTTTTTTTTGCTTTTTTTTTTTTTTTTTTTATGTATGTGTGATGTTACAGGAAATGCTGTAAAGGATTTCAGAATTTCAGGGATAGTCATAGAATAGTTTACTTAAAATGTTGAAGGTAAATCTGGAATATTTTCATCAGGTTTTCATTTGTTCTAATAGGAGTAAGAGGTTTGGTTTGGTTTTGTAATTTGTTTCAGAACCATGGTATTACAAAGAATTTCATGCAGCATTTAATTACTATTTTAAGTTTATAAGGATTATGCTTTTAGTTTTGCATCATCAGTAAGGTGAGGTTTAGTGGCAGAAGTGGAAAGATACATATGTTTATCTGTAGAGTCATTTAGCCAATGATCAATAAATGTCTGACGATAAATCAATATGAATGTAATCTCCAGTCTGTGGACTTCGAAGAACAATCTCCTGAGCGTTCCTACCACAAAAATCTATATTCACTCCTGTCTTCATTCTAGCTGATTTATGCTCTGATGCTGTTTGCTTTCAAGGACCTCCATTTCTCTAAGTGCTGCCTGGTAGGTAAGCAACAATCCATCAGCACACTACTAATATCAAGGAGGCTTATATTTAATTACAGATAACAGGCCCAGTGGGACTGAGAACAAAGTAACCAATCACTAAGATTTTATATAGTAAAATATAAAAAGAGAGTGAAGACATAAAATGTGAAGGACCTTTATAAAAGAAATAGGTGTTCTGATGTTATGCTCAAATCATATGGAATATGAGAATGAATTATATGATTGTCTTTGCAGTCTGATTTAATTCTTTTCACGTAAGAAGTGCCCTTGGCAAACAAAGGAAAAACTCTATTGTAAATGATCAAATGTGCCTGTGATTACCTAAATTTGGTACTGTCTTAATTATATGTGTGTAGAGAATACATTTGGGTTAGTTCTGTTTCTAAACATAAATGTGCTTTTCTATTTTCCTGTTAGACAAAAAAAAAAAAAAAAATACTGCTAATCTTCCTTAATGTATGGAATGTTTTAGCATCCCTTCTTCCTGCACATTAGAAGCAATGTAGGTTCCCCATAACAGAGGTAGCACATTTCCTAAATACAATTTCTTAAATTTCTTCATATTTGCAGATGTTAGAGCTACTTTGCTTCTTACAGACTTACTAAAACTTGTCCTAACAATCCAGCTGATGTCTTTATTCAAAGCAGCACATGAAGGAACCTGCATAAGCTGACCTCTATGGTGAGCTACATGTGATAAATATGAGAGGCTTGTGTAGTGCTTTAAACATAATTCTGGTATAATAAACCCAAACATTCTGAATAGCCTAATGTTGGCTAGTTAGAAAACTAGCCTAATAGAAACACAACCAAACAATACCACATCTATTTGAAAATTCATTTTATCTGAATGTCATGTTAATGCATTAATTATTTTGAGCTGATGAGAATAATTTTAAGAGAGGCCCATTTTATAAAATAAATTCCTGACTATGCCTAGTCCCAAGTGTTTGCACAGCAAAGTCAGAATATGTATAAATAAAAGGTACTTGGAAAGAGCATGCACAACTGTCATAGCTGAAACTTCTAAAATGAAGTGGGCAAACCTTCATTAGTTAGATGGAGATAAAAGACAAAACAGATGGAAAAGGCAGGGTACAAAAATGAAAGAAAAGGCAAACAGACTGCAGTCAATATGAAGAAAAGGGAAAATGCCAATGAATATGTGTAAGCCCATGATGAAGCTAAAATGTGTATATCTCAGCAACTGTAGAAATGAAGACAGTTGCTAATCATTGCCTTACTTGTTGAAGTAATCTAAGTTACTGCCCTTTGACTTCTGAAAAGACAACCTCAAATTGAGGCTCTTGGAAGATACTTTATCTGTAAAACTGAATCTTCATGCCTGTGTAAAGGGATTATTGCTGAAGTATCTGTGAAACATCAGTGAAAGCACTAACCTCCAGGGAAAGACATTATTGTGAATTTAATTTAGCTGTCACTGGATTTGTACCTGTTAAGGTTTTTTTTTTTTTTTTTTGCTTTACACCAATATTTACAAAGTTAGCCTAAGGTTTTGAGCTCTCTGAGAAGTTTTATGGTGTGTTTCATGGGTGTTGAATTTGCTATTCACACACTGTCTTTTTAAATGTGTATTTTTAATGAAAATTAGCTTGGTGGAATGGGGCTTTGAGCATGCACTGCATGCTTTGTGTTATGCTCCAATTTCCTTATTTATTTATTTTAGACAACTGAAACAGACTTGTTTTTACTTTAAACTATTAACTAAAAAAGTCAATCTGGTCTAGTGGGAGCTGTCCCTGCCCATGGCATGGGAGTTGGAACTAGGTAACTTTTAAGGTCCCATCCAAGCCAAACCATTCTGTCATCCTATGATCGTAAAATAAGGAACTTTTATGAATATGCACTGAATAAAAAGAATAGATTTATAAGTAAAGAGTTGTGTAAGTCAGGTTGTGTGAAGATTAGGTGGGAAGAATATGGATTTGTTTTGGTCTCTTTAGATTTTCTTCCTACAACTTTGTAACTTGCCATAGTCCTACTGATATCTACAGCAGCAGCCACATCCAGGAAATTACCCAGATCTCTGTAATAAAATAATGCCTTCAGTAAAGCAGTGATTGAGGGGGCCAGGAGGAAAGACCTGAAACTTCTTTAAAATATTCTATGTTTTGCTGATAATAAATGAGAGGTAAGTGAGGTTCAGCCAGAGCATGAACTGAGTGTCCTGACTCTTCAAGACAGAAGAGTGAGTGATTCTACCTTAGTCAGCTAAAAATGTATTATATTAGGGTTTAGTAAAACCTTTAAGGATGTTTATTAAACACTCTGTATTTTCAAGGCTCCTTTGTGGTCCTCAGCTTCCAGCTGTGGAGAGAAACTGATGAAATGTTTCCTTTGTTTGCAGATGATACTAATTTTTATAGAAAATTTTTTCCATTGGATTTTTCAGTAGAGTCAGTCATATTTGATAATTTTCAGTGAAAATAGTTTCTTTTATTTCATTTTCAGGTCAGGCTTTCTATCAACTAAATTAAGAGAACATGTAAGCATCTCTGCTAGGTTTACTGGGCCTCCATTTGGGTAAATTCCTTATTGTTTTCAGGGCTTGAATATTGATGGCATGAATGGTAAGTATCCAAAGAGAAATATTATGTACTTTGGAATTACTTTACATGCCAGCTCGTCTGCTGGTGTTGCAGGAATCAGAAGGGTCTATAAGTTGGCAGCTGTATGCAAGAAACCTGAATACCTGGAGTTCTGGGTAGCCCATAACTGAGAGGTTAAATTGTTATTTTGGAGCATGTCAGTGTTTCAAAATCCAGGGCTACTATAATGATCTCCGAGAGAAACAACATACCAGGTAGAGTGGGGTGGGAGGATACAGGTGAAGGGGGGCATGAGAGGCAGAGTAGTTTACACTCCTTAGCTGGCAAACATCACATGAAGAAATCCCCTTAGTTTCAACTGATAATTAGAATTTACATTTTTTACATGTTATATTCTTGGACAGTCTGAGAGAGTAGATTATCTATCACTTGTGCTTGGTCAAGACTCACTGAGGAACTGTATAGAGAAATCAGAATGCAGTTCTGCTGTGAATGGCACTTGATGTACACAGGGTATTTATTATCTTTTTTTTTAATAGCATTTTTGTTATGAGATAGTAATAGAAGTGGTTTAGCTGTTCATGTGTACAAGAAATACAGAAGTTAGTAGCTACATGATGTGACTAACTTCAGGAAAACCTTAACATACAGGATAATCAGGAAACCATTCAAATAAGCTTAAAACAATCCCTGAAATTGTGATGCATATGTTTACTAGTAACATGAAATATTTTTCAAATTGATACATCTTAAATAAGGATTTATATATGTTTGTCAGAAAAGGCCTCCATGCACGTACTTCTTTTTCTTCATCCTATGTAGTAGCCAAGAAATCCATTGCTCACTTGCCATTAATTTTTCACATCTTAAATATATTCACAATATCTTAAATATATTGTAGACTTCCCCGTTTTTATGTAGACTGCAATTTTTGTGTTGACTGCTTTCTTTTTCAACTCAATATTCTCAAAAACAAACAAACCCCCTCAGATTTAATGATATTTCGGGAGAAGGAGGTTCTGTCAAGATATAATAATATGCAAGTAATTTAATCATCTTGGTTGCTTAGAATCTGAAAGATTGAATTATGTCAACTTCTATATTGGCAGGCATACAAGCAAACAAACATAGTTATCTAGATTTCCTATTACAGAGAGCAATAAAAACTCCATTTGGTGTACAGGCAATTAGATCTTGGGTAAATTCTAAATGTTGTACTTTAATGTTGTGTGCATATACACAAATTCATTTAATTTGGGCTAAAAAAAAACCTTGGGTATGGAGTTGCTACATCCAACATACACAAGCAGAATGTACTGTTTGAGTGCCAAATGAAAGTGTGTTTTCTTAGCTTCAGGTAATCTCAAAGGTTTAGACAGCTTAGCCTTACTAGGAAAGGAGTTGAGAACAAATGGGACTAACTAGTTGACTAACAGCAGAAAGCATGGTTTATGAATAGTTATTTTTTTAAATTGTCAGTTTGTTTAACCAGTGCAGATAATATTCACAAGATCTGACAAGACATGGCTTCTCAATATGAAAAATAATATGACAAATAGAAAGTAAGCAGGAGAGACACCAAGTGTCACCTTTCAATTACAAATACGCATGTGATAAATGGAACTGATAGGACTCTCATCTAATTCTCAGTATGTAGGTAATTATAAAAAATGGTATTCTTACAAGGGCTTTACTTAAACTCATATGACACTCAGAACTCTGGGAATATTTTCGTTTGGAGCTGGTGTTGTAACAAGTAGGGACTATTGCCCTTGATTGTGATAATTAAGGTAAAAACCAAGTCTGAAATCCTGTTAGTTCTGTGTTATATTTTCTTCTAGATCTTGCTTTTGAAGATGCTGATGAGATATAGCGACAGAGTAAATAATGGTACAATGTTACTATTAAAATATTAATTGTTCTTATAATTACATTATTTTTATATCTTTATACGTGTGGACAGTTATTACCTCAGTCAGACTTGTGAGCAAATGAATGACTGAGGCTTTAGAGACTTCAATAGAGGAGAAGAGTAGTCGTGAACATGGGCAGAGTGAGCTGCTTCAGAGGGAACTGCTGCTATCCCTGCTCTTGCCCACTAATACTTAGAAACTGCCTTACCTTTCAAGGTAAAAGAAAGTATTCTTGGACAGGAAGCAAATGTGGTGTCAGTCTATGTTTGGCATCTAAGAACAACTTCATTTGTCACAACCTGAGGCCTGTCATCACTGCTGGTGACTGTGACACTAAAGCCTGGTCTGGCAGAAAATTAATTAAACTGAGGCAGGTCCAGCAAATGAAAGAAATATTAAAGCTTAATTCAGAGTTGGTGATAGTAATGTTATAGGTAAATTAGTGATTCAGCCAATTTAGTAATATAAATTAAAGTTTTATTTCGTGATCAAATTATAATTTGGATAGCCACAATTAAAAGGACAGCACCAAGCCCGGGATCAGCACTGGGTGAATTGTGGTCTGACCTCTATCGTGTCAAGACCCTCTCTGCTCACAAATGCCATTTCCATCGGGCAGGTTTTTATACAGTTTTTTCCGCCTGAGGCAGAGGTTCTCCTATTCCTTTGTTGCTTCACGTATTCATGAGGTCTCCTTTCTCTGTGCTGGACTTGGACAATGACATTTCTGGGAAGTGATGATATCAGATGCCAAGTCACCGGAACTTGGTATTCAGATGCGAAGGTCTAACGACCCTGGTTATCTGGATCGTGGGCATTTGAGTCGATCACCCCCCGGGTGTTCCCCAGTCAGTCCCAGGAAGAGGTTCATCTCTGCTGGAGCCATGTCTTTTGGTTTGTTAATCAAGCTCTCTTTTGCTGCTGCTCGTGGTTTCGCAACCCTGTGAAGCAACCTTCCCCCTTCTCTGCTTGTGAGATTTAAACTTTTAGAGTTTTTTCATACATGTACCATTCGTTTATGAACATAAGTTATTTCACCATTATTTTTATATTTCATAGGAGCATGAATTAATACACATGATCTATAACAGTAACAAATATCCTTCTAGTACTAATCAATGCTCTTCATTTACAGTTTCCTTACAGTTTTCCGAGGTTTTCTATGTTTCCTTGAGGGCTGTAGCCTGTTATCTAGCATCCATGTTCACTTGTTACCAGAGACTGAAATACTGATGACTTCCTTTCAACTAAATCCTGAGGAAGTTCTTATGAGGAAAGAAGTTAACTTAGAAGGTTGTATTCATTTTAGTCCCACAGAATATTTTTTTCACTGCAAAAAATTATCTGGGCCATCATGCTTGAACTTCTGATCTCTGGAACCTCACATTTTAGTGGGGAGCAAAGGAGCATGAGGCAGAAATCAGAGGAAACTGAGCCAGAGTGTAGAGCCACACAGCGGAGCTAGCTGGGACCTTGGCAGGATTGTCACTGTGCCTCTGCAGGGACAAGGACACAGGTCCTCCTCCTTAGAAACTGAGGTAGTTTCTAAGATGCTCAGGGATATGCAGGAAAGAGGTGCTGTTCTCATGTTTTTAGGGCAATCTCATTGTCTCTGCTCTTCACCTGCAATGTGGTTATGGGTCCAAGGGGGGATACAAGCTGCAGCCACCCCTTAACAGGTTTTTTGCTAAACAATTGACTGGAGGCTAGAAGATGGGAAGGTGGAGGAGGTGAGATTCCCTGAGATATTTCAGTTCCCAGCATTCATGATTTGATCACTATGCACAGTGTATTTGTCTTCTCCTCCGCTTAACTGCATAAGTGGTGGTGTTTCCTGTCTTCTTTCTAAATGAAAATTCCACTCCTCCCATGTGAAAATTCCTTGTTGTTGCAAGACCCAAGGCAAAGCTCAGAAGCATTGCTGAAGCTGAACTGCTCTTCAGTCCAAAAGAGGTATCTCAAAGTTAAGGCTGATGCAAATAAACAAGGTAGGGAAAGAATGCTGCTCTTGGCTTGTGCCTATTCTGTCAAAGGCATCATCATACACTGAGGCTGTCAAATTGGGTCTTTTTTTAACTTTTTTAGTCAATAGTTTAGACTAAAAACAAGTTTGTTTCAGTTGTCTAAAATAAATAAATAAGGAAGTTGGAACATAACATGAAGCATGCAGTGCATGCAACTAACCAAACCTCAGTATTACAGTCTGCTTAAATCCAATGAACTTCAAAGAGAATAAGAAAACACTCCCATTTTTATTATTTTTATTTTGGGTAAGCAGGTAGGAGGTTAAATATTCTATTTCTTTAGTAGTTTGAGGGGAAAAAAGGGAAGATTCTCATTTTTTAATTTAATAATTCATGAGAAGGATATGGAAAGAAACAATAGCTCTTTCCCATTTATTGTATTAGGAAGCCCAGACAGAGAGTGATGCTGTGACTTCACTTTTTATTGTGCTACCTCTGGGTACAGAGGTTGATATAGAAAAGCAAATGTCTCTTAAGACTTGGGCCTTGGAAAGCATTTGCAATCTAAAAGAACTGTTGTTACCATGCTGGGAAGCCCTAGGGCTTCCAAACTCTAGGATTATTGTTTCCATTTGATTTTTGTAGAGCTGACCTAGTTAGGCCAGGAAGCCCTGAATTTAATGTACGAGGAGAAGCTTTCCTGCTGGCTTTTCCACATGAGATGAGCATGGGTAGTTCCTCGCATCAGTGTGCCTTGTTTTCTGCTGACTTCTATCAAGCCAGAGGACAGAGTTTCTGTCAGGATTTTCTCTGCTTTCCTAAGCTGGAGGAGTTCTCAAACCAGCCCTGTGTCACATGAAGATTTGCTCATTATTCTGTCAGCTGGTGGAGAGCACCCAAGTTCAAAGCAGGAACTGCTGGTCAGCCTCTGCAAGTGGGGCTTGGCATAATGATAAAGGTTCTTAGCATTCCTTTTCATTCCAGGCAGTTTCTTAAAAAGACAAATGAAACAATCCAGAAAAAATAGCAGAGAAAGATAGCTTCTCTGTATTATTTTATAATACACTATCTATTAAGTATCATACTAAAAATACTTTATTCAGAAGACAAATAAATGGAACAAATGCTGAAAAGAAAAAGGGTCTGAATGCATCAAAGGTAAAAAATGTACATGGTCTCCCATAGTTCCATTACGCAGTCCTCCATAAATAAGCTATTAACAAAGAGGTTGGGGAGAAACCTGTTTGTTTGTTTGGGGTGGGGGGGGGGGGGGGGGGGTTTGCTGCCCAGCTGAAAACATTATTTTTCCTGAAATGGGAGTTTTAAATATTTTTTTTAGATTCTTAATTTTTTAAAAAAAAATATTTTGTAGTAGCAGTTTATTAACTTGTTTGAATGAAAAAAAAAAAAAAAGAAAGAAAGAAAACAGGAAAACCAAGCACTACTAGATGTTTTTCCTAATGATTTCTTTCTAGAGTGGTGTGCTTTTTATAGAAAGGAGCACATTTTCTGCTCAGGAAAAAAGAATATTTTGTGCTCTTGCATCAGTACAGTGTTCCTTTGCAGCTGTTCCTGTTTCCCTGTGGGGAATGCAATAAGCTGCAATTAAATGCAGGTGCTTGGATGTAGGAGAGCCCTTGCTCTTTGGTGGTCACAAGCTTGAAACGCATTGCTCTGTTTAACAATCTGAGGCAACAAACATAAGAACCAAAGAGACAGGGATCTACCTTCTGTTTAATGGGGTGTGAACACTTTTTCATGGCGTCAAGATAAGTGTCTACCTTTCATTAGAAGTACGTTTCTGGTTTTCCCTTAGTGAAAAGACAGAGCTCTTCCTCTTGTATATTAGTTCACTGCTAGGAGAGAAAAACTAAACAAGACCATATGCTGTGAGGGGAAAACAGCAGTTGCTAGGCAGAGGAAAATCTCCTGCCTATGTAGTGTAACACCACTCATTTGTGTTTCCTGTAAGGTGGGGAAGGAGAGAGAAGTATCCTCTCTCGTTTTTTTTTTTTTCTCCAAGTGACATAGTTGAGAGGGCCATTGTGCAGGTATCTGTTTCACTAGAATGCAGGTTGATTTATCTTTGTGTTGGGGAGACACCTGGTATAAATAACTGAAACAAAATATGGCCAGGAGCGGGGAGCGACTCACTCTGGGGCTCTGGGCTGTGAGCAGAGACTTCTGTAAGAGCTGGGAGTCCCAGCACCCCAGAAAAGTAAGAGCTGCTGTTTGGAATGAGGTGGGTGAGGGCAGCTACACTGACAACTGGACAGAGGTGAATTGGTCCTCCAAAATCAATCTCACAAAAATTAGGTGAAGACTTCTTCCAGTGAAGTCTCATAGCATCTTGCCCTGACCAAATACTTGGTTTTGTTCCTACAGTATAGGCCTCTGCCTGCCTTTTATTCACTGGACTTCACTTAATAGTATGACAGAGGTGTAACATGTCATTTTAGGTTGGAACCTTTGTGATCTGGCCTCCCTTCAACAAACTTAATTCCTCAGCCCAAATGCTATAGGTTTGCCCATGACCACAAGACACACATCCCGGCACTGCCATCCCTTTTGACTCCCCTCACCAGTGCCCCTGTGTCACTCCCAGCAGTCACACATCTGTGAACTACAGCTGAGGTGGAAGGCTCTGACTGGCACCATGGCTGTTGCCAAGCCAAAAAAACCATCATCTGCTTCAGCATTCCTGATGCCCTAGACTTCTGTCAAGATTAGTTATAATACATCAGCATTTGTGGGGAAGCTGGTGTGAGCTTATTTACCTTTTAACATAATAATTATATAGGCTGTGATTAAGAAAATATGCTTGTGGAAAACACAAGCATATTTTGTGTATGCAAAATGTCTGTATTGTGCTGTCTTCTGCCTGGAGGCTCATTCCTCATCAAGTGCTGGGAATGTACCCTTTTTGGTAAAATGGTACTGCGAAGCTTGTAAAACACTGTGGAAGCTAAGATCATGTTTGCATGCAGCTGAAAGAGTGCCTGTAACGAGACATCCTGATGCAATTTTACAGGATAGAATTGCTAAGTAGGATATGAGCTATGCCTCAGTTTCAAAGACAATTCCTTCCAGTCACTTGTGAGATTTACAGAGCAGATTTACTGTAGATTTTCAAGCAAGCATTGAAGCAAAATTTTATTTCCTGAAAAACAAAACTGAGAATGCAGCCCTTAAGGTCTTTCAGGCTTAGTATATTTTATCCTTAGAACTTCAGGTTTTGGGGATGCTTTCAGCCTTTGGAAAATATATGGCGATAATCTTTTACTGTAGATGAGATTGTAAGTAATGTCTGTTGGCTCAAAATCAAATGCACATGCATTAGATGTTCAGCTAATGGTTGGTGGGGTATGAGCTTGGTGCCATTTGGGATTCAGTTGCCTAAATAGATAGAGGGCTTTGAGTATTCAAGATGTCACTGCAGAGTTGACAGATGAAACAAGGCACACATTTTGGAGAAGCAGGTGAAGGCAGTTGAGATGCTATTTGACAGATAAAATGATGATAAGCACCTATGTTTGCACTTAATACTACATGTGATACCTGAGTTGTAGCTCTCATTTTAAGATCTCTTATTTTATATGGAGCCAAAGGTTGTGATGTCTATTGCACCAAGCAGGTTTGCTGATTGCCTAAAATATAGGTGAAGACAGCATGCCAATGAATTACTGTTTGGCAACAGTAAAATAAACTTGTAAGGAGTTTTTGTCCTGTCTTTAAGTCACATGTCTTGATAAAAGTCATTAAACTGGATTGTTTCAAACTAGTTGGGAGAATTTCCCCTGGACAATGAAAGGTATTTCCACATTGAAATTATTAATTGGAGTAGTTTTGTAGCTGAAATAATTTTTAGGTTTGTGTTTATAGATTTATAGCATCATCCTTATTAATCTTATTCTTTTGTGTTTGAAAAATAAGGATATTATGGATTTTACAAAGTTGTGTTCTGGAAATATCCTTACTGATATTGACTGATTCAATTAACTATTTGCTTTATGAAGTGTCTCTAGATCCCCTGCCTGGGAATTTCCCGAGAGTCCTTTTTCACAGCCTGATGGTCCAAGAAAGAGTCAGAGCTGCTTCACTTTCATTCTCAAGGTTGTTTATTATTTCGTATCTATAACATGTTCTCCCTGACCAGCCGAGATGCTCTCAGCAGGTCAGTCCAAGGCACACTGCCCCCCCTCAGGGCAGTGGTATCTTTTTATACTATAAACTACATAGACATTACTTACAATTGTTCCCCAATACCTATCACCTATGTTAGACAGTGAATTTTTACTCTAAACCAATCCCTAAGTGCCAACATCACCAATAAGATGGAGACCATGAAGAAGAAGGAAGGAGGGCAGTACATGCCCAGATTCCTTCATCTTGACCCTCCTGTACACTTCTCATATGAATCTTAACATTCTATTTCTCTACTCAGTAATAAGCTACTCATTTTATTCTGCTCTCCCTGGTTTGTAATTCCTCATATAAAGTTGGTAACTGTTTCCATGGCTCAAGATTGAGGGCAGAGGAGTCTTGGGCTCTGTGCCAAGTTCTCTGAGCCCCCTGCCCGGGTCTCAGCCCATCCAAGGCAGCAAGAAGGATTTCCTGGTTTCCCACAGAAGTGCAGTTCAGACTCCAAATATCTTCTCATCCCATCACAATTTGTTTCAAAACTTAGTTCACATAATCTGTGTGTGAATCACAATGGGGTGATTTCGGGGGTTGTCCTGTGCAGGGTCAGGAGCTGGACTTGATGATCCTTGTGGATCCCTTACAAATCAGGATGTTCTATGACTGTAGGTTTTCCTTTTCTCTGGAAAGTTTATATTGTAACAAAGATTTCTTTCTGCATGATATCTCTATCTTCACAAAGCTGTATTTTATAGGTAATATGAAAAAGTAGGAAAAGTTGTTTCTGGTGCTAAGGTAATATAAATTTACAGAAGCATTTGCAAGAATATCCAGGATCTACATAAAATTTAGTAAGTTTTGTTTTGTTTCGCAGAGTAATGACATTTGGTGTTTCCTCTATCTGGATTTAGCAACATCTCAAATATAGCAAGAAATAAATTATGCTTCTAAGCATTGACTCTGGGCTTGGCAATGAACAGGCTCTTCTAAGGCTCAATGAATACTTCTGCATAGTTTTCCTCATTAAGTGAAAAATTAAAATCTATCTTTGAAACAAATGAATGTAGGAGATGGAAAGGCAGATGTGTACCTTGGGAAGAGGGGAGCAAGGAAGCAACTGGAACAGCTGCATCTGTGCCAGGTAAGTTAGATCCTCTGCAGACTGCTCAGAGGTGGGTAGTGTTTTGAGTATCTTGTTTGGAGAGGGGTAAGAGGGATTTCCTCTCCTCCGATACACATATGGCCAGAATTTTTTCTCTTGCACTCAGACATACTGGCCAAGAGAACAAGCGTCAGGCACTTTTGAATCCTGTGACTTCAAGAGGAGTAAATATCACAATGCACTCTACATATCCTTTCTGAGAAAGGCATTTATATACCTGTGAAAGTTGGCAGCTGCAGTGGCTAAATATCTTTTTGCTCTTTTACAGAAAGTTTTATCCTCAGGGTATGTGTATGGGAGTGTTTTTTAACAAGCTAATTTAACAGCAGTATTTTTCTCTAACGGAGATTATCTAACTGGCTACCAATTTAATAGCCTTCTTTGATATTTCATCTAATTCATACCTATAACCATTCATACAGTGAAAATAAAGGCTGTTCATAATGAGAGACTTCTGATAGGGATAGGGAAACATGAATTGTTAGGTGCCTTTTTCTCCTCTTTATTCTGTTGCCTATGACTCCAAGTAACACGAGAAATGTGAGAATGAAAATAGAACACAACATTAGTTTGGCAATTCGGAAGTAAAAAAGTAAAAAATTTCTTTATTTGTATATACCAACACACTTATGTTTTGCTATTGAATGTGTCAGGAGTTTTTTTGTTGGTTCACTTCCCACATGCTACACCACCTCTCCACACAGCCGCACTCACCCCCTTGTCTAAAATAAGGAGGATTAAAACATTGCTACAGCTGGAAAAGCTCCATTTTTTAAATCATGCTTTTGAGTAAAACACATTTGCAATATTCAAAGCGAGTATTTCAAAAAGTGAATACCAAGACATAATGAAGCAGTTTTTCATGTAGGTCTCAAGTATGAAAAACTGATTGACTTCATGCCCCTAGCCTTCAGAGGTCAAAGTTATAAGCCAAGATAACATAACTCTTGAACAAGACTCTTGCAGAAAGTTGAAGAGACAAGAATGGCTGAATTAAATCTAGAGGTTATGTTCAGGGTTACAAGGCATTCATTGAGTGTTATCACCTTTATCATTAATGTTTCCAGGAGGAGGTCAGAGGGGACCTGTGGCCAGGAATTAAGGAGCTTTCTCCTTTCAAGCACTGTGGAGAAAGCTCTGCAAATGTGCGTCTGTCTTTCTCACTTGCAGGCCTCAGATGCACATTTAATAATGTGCACTGGGGGATGAGCCCCAAACTGCCAGGCTCTTCTCCTGCTTCTCATCAGGCAAAGTTGATTTTGCTTAATTTCAGCTGCAGGCTTTTGCTTATTTTTTAGTGGGAGTAGGATGAATAGGATTAAAGCCAGGTCATTGACAAAAAGACTATTTCTGGGGCCTACAGACAGTTGTTTGGACGGTGAAGCAGCCCAACAGCTGCAGATGGAGATTAAGTAGCAATTGCTGTGCTAGAAAGAGGAAGAAAGGCTAAAAACACTTGTGGTAATGATGACTTACAGAAGAGTTGTACTCAATACCAAGTGCTTTCAGGCAAAAATTAGGAATTTACTTTTTCTTGCACAAAATTACACAAAAGATTTTTCCTGCACAGCATCTCAATACCTCCCACATCACAGCATCTGCTCACTTGGATATTACTGAGGTTAAACTATGCCCTAACTTTTTACTGAAGCTTCAATTATTTATTTTGCTACTCATAGCAGTTCTAGAATATCTACTCCGTATCTCTGATGAGTAACAAGCAAGCACATAAAAGGTCTCCAGTTGATGTTTTTAATTTTTTTACTATGGTTTATTTATTTTTCCTTAAAACATCTGTGCATTCCAGGTTCTTTTTTTTTTTATATGAAAGTTGATGCAAAAGTACCATGTGAAAAAAATATCATTCCTTGTTCTATCCCCTTTCAGTCAAAATTTTCCACAAATCACATATTACACCCAATATGTCAGATATATTGAAATGAAAAATAGTAGTGTGTTTACTTTAAAAGTGCAGATAAAATTGTACAAAAAGTACTTCTGCAATCAATATACTGATTTACCTGGTGAATAAGGATGTATTTTCCTAAGCTTTAAAAGGCATTGTCAGAGAAAAAAAGTCATACAGAAACATACAGCCCTATGTACATGTCCTTGTTTTTAGGTTGCATTTAGAATGATGTTCTTGTATGTCTTTTGAGCTTGGCCATTACCTTCATATCTTAGAGAAAATGCTGGAAAAGACAATATGAAAATGATAGAAACTGAAATTCTCTGAACCACTCCAGGATGAACTTTCAAGTTTAAGTTATCTTAAAAACAGGCCAAATTCTTCCCAAGAGTATCTCCATTGAAATACACTGATTTATGCCATAGATAAACGTGACTGCAGGTATCTAACCCCTGATAGGGAATCAGTAGAACTGCTTTCAAAATCATGCTGCATAATGTACTGCTTTTGCCTTTAGGTTGGTGATTAAACCCTCAGTTCCTTTTCCTCTGCCTGATTCTGGACTGCTGTGAGATTTCCTTTTCAGTGCTATAATTAGCTAAGGAGATGTATTTGGAAAGAGTGTGTTCTAATTACACAGAATCAGATGAAGAGATCAGTGTTAGGACTTTCCAAGCTGAGCTTGTGCTTCTTGTTCCTTTTACAGAATGGGTTTTTAAATGACTTTTGATAAATGGTACCCCAGTACCGCAGGTGCCTTCATTTCAGCCCGTCTCAGATAGATTCTGACAGAGGATCCACAAAAATATACAGAACCTATAGAAGGTCAAGTCTGTGACAGCAGCTTTGGCCAGTTTTTCTACTTTGATCCCTATGAAAAAGTGCTAGAAAACAACTTGTCTTGCCATTTGTTGGTCCTGGCAGAGCTCTCCCCACTGAAATATAAAATAAAAAGGTTCTTCATGGGATGCTGCAGATTCCTGGTGGCAATTGCCTTTCTTACTTTCTGTAATTTTTCACTTTTTCCTTTTTTCTTATCTTTCCTCCTTACTCTCTTCCTTGACAGTAAATAAAAGTGAATTATCCTTTTGGTTACCAACATTTGACCACTCTTATGTCTTAATCTCACTCTGAGTATATTGAAACTCTCCCCCAGCCCAAGTGTCCGCCTTAGGATGTGTCTGGACTGGGACAATTCCCTGTTTTCTTGTGTTGACTGAGACAAAGTTTAGTTCAGTCTGGTAGCTTTTGGCAAAATGATTGAATGCTGAGAGCTTGTTGAGAAATGCACATATGGGAGGATAGAAAGCAATGAAAATCCAAACGATGAAATTGTGTTTGTGAGTTTGTTTCCTGTCACGAGGTAGTAGATGTTGAACAACAAGAATCTGCTGTCATGGTACTGCAGAAAGAAAGACTTCAAAACATATGTGTAAAATCAGAAAATGTTGTGCTTTTTTCTTTTGCTAAATAAAAAAATATGCCTGTTTCTAAGCCATGTTAAGTTGTACTATTATGTGTGTTAAGTTAGTTGTTCTAACTTAATAGAATAGGTACTTTAATAGAAAAACAAAATGGATTAATCTTTGCTGTAATACGAGACATTAAGAAGCTGTACCTTAAATGGCAGAGGTTAATTGTGGTGCTTATTATAACCCTGTTTTGTTTTGCCACGATGCAGCATTCTAACTGGCTTCTGTTCTTAATCCTTCGGAGTTTTGAGGCAGGAAATCATACAGCCCTGCAGACCAGGGAAAATGCAATGAAAATACAGAGAGATCTGTTTACACATGGAACGTTGGAACAAAGAAATACCTAATTAGGTACCTTACATTTATAGTCTTGTAGTCCTTTATGCAGTCTTCAAAAGTGCAACATGAGCTTTATAGAATGATAACAATAAAAAAGTGACATAAAAAGATCATTTGAGATATGCAAGGTGAACTATTGAAGCTTGCTCTAGGCCATTAGCTGATGATGGGTTGCCATTCAGGCAGAGGTCCTTAATTAGAAATTCTGTCTTCAAATCCTAAACACAAGACACAAAATAGCAGTCTGATGGGTTAACTTTGTCCAGTTGCCTTCAGCTGGTTGAAGCTTGTGCTTCTTCATAACAATTGCATCATTTATGATCTCCAGTTGGTGTGAGGAATTTCTTCAGGCACAGGAATATATTGCTTTATCATCTTTAGTTTTAATAGTTTGTTACTCATTGAAAAGTGACAGTACAGTAGTTGACTTAGTTCTCTGCTTTCTAAGAGGCATGTTTTTATTATCTCAGTGCTATGGGCAGGGTAGATGTCACTGTTTTAAGCTGTTTTGATTCACAAGGACTTTTTTTACCATAACATTAATGATACTTTGTAAAATGGAAATATATCACCTGCCACCTTACAAGACTGTATTTGTTTCTCCCACAGTTACACTGAATTAATTGCTCAGTCAATCACTCTGAAAAAGAAACCCAAGTCTGTATTCCTTTTTCACATCCAAATAATCCATATATAAATCTAGAAATTCTCTTTATTGGTGAATAAACGATCTTTCACTTTCTTTGAGTATCATCAAAATATTACTGTTCCCATCATTCCTATGAGTTACTCAGGATTACACCTAATTGTATTTGGTTATTTCTCCTGACCAACAGAATTTACACGTCCATTCAGACTTTCTCCCACAAAATTGTTACTGTTAGCAAATTGTTACTTCTGAGACTTCTCCTTGTGGGAATACTTGAACAACTCTCATTCCAATGCAAATTACTGTTATTTTTCTTTAGTTGATGCTTTACACAGTTTGCAATACTTGTACTACAATCTGTCTTTTACACTTGAACCCATCCTTTGTGTTGTAGGACAATATTGGACAAGAGTAGTTTATTAGAGCTTAGATTAAATTTATTTGAGTTTAGGAAATTTATCTTGTTTATTAAAACCATTATTGCATTACTCTGGAACAATCTATTTTCAATAAACTTCAACACAATTTTACCAAACTTCCATTAACTTTTATGTCTGCCTTTTACACACAAGTTTTGAGGTATAATATTTTGCTCAACTGGGATAAAACTAATGCTCTTAAATTTGCTTGTCTAGTGTTGTTTTTTTCTTTTCATTCTTAAAACAAAGTACAAGATCTACAGTTTTCCTGTTGTTTTATGTGAGTTTTCCTGCTATTTTATTATATAGTTCTCTTCTCAATATAATTTCCTTTTAAGAACTCTCCCTGTTCCTTCTTTGATCAACTTTAATTTGGGAATTTTTTTCTCATCTCAGGATTTAGGTTCACTATCAAGTATTTCACCTGGCTGTCTTACCTTTGGTCATCAGCAATGTCCTTGCCTCTGTGTTAATTACAGGAAAGCAATTAGTTGGTTTTGGGATCATACCTGGTGTTATCTTTATTCTCTCATTCTTAGTGAATGCCTTATGTTTGGGTCATTGTTAAGTTTACTTACTTGGCTTCCCAATAACTCTAGTACCTTTGTCAGGAAAGTTCTGACACTTCTTAAGCAATTCCTACCCTGCTTCACAGAGGAGTAAGTAGAACTCTTTCAGCATTTCTCTTTTACTTTTGCCAAATTATGCGGCCAGCAGAGGAACTGAACTGTGACAGAGGGGCAAGGACCAGCAGTGGGACAGCTTGAAATAGAGACCTACAGTCATCACTGCACTTGCTGGATGTTGTTTACTGATATTAAATTAGATGCTCTAAGGAAAAGAAGTGTGTTGTGAAATTTACATATAGCAAAAAACCATTAAAGTAATAGCAAAATATCTGAGAAAATCTTGTCCATGAATGCAAACTTTCTGCATGGGAAACGTTAAAAAATAATATTTAAAGTCATCAGTAACAGACTTAAAATTTAAACTACTAGTTGGCAAGAAAAGATTATGTAGAATCTATGCAAATCCCAGTATCCTAAAGGACCTTCTCAAATATATGACAGAAAGGAAGAGCTTTTCAGTCTCTGTGAGGGTCAAAAAATTAAGACAATTTTGGAGGGTCATGTAAGATAATGAATTCTAATATTGAAGTTGTAGAATTAATTATTTGGAGACTATATTCCAGGGGTAATCTGTTTTATTAATTCTACCAGTTTTCCTTTTTCTGTGTTTTACATAATTTACCTGTTCCCTGAAATGTAAATCCCTGAGAAAAGGAATACTTTTTCCATACCTTCGCAGCTGCAATAAAATTATTGATGTGATGAAACTAACCCAGTGTAGCAATCACTCAGTGATAAAGTAAATGAGGTGACATCATTAGTATGAAAACTACACTTTCAGTACACTTTTATATCAGCCACTGTAAGAGGATGTTTCGCACTTGTGTCCTTTTTTCATTGGCTGACTTTGGAGTGATCTTTATTTGACTTCTTTTGGTGTTCAGTAAGGAAAAGCAAAACTACACCTACAAAGAGTAGGAATGGCATTAGCATATAGCCATAGACATATAGCTATAGGCAAATAGCCATAGGCATGCCAATCCATACTAAGTATGTGCAAATTGAAAACCAATGTAATAATTGGAAAATATAAAAAGAGAAAAGAACTTGCATGTTCTCACTCCATTCCCCTATTTTTAAGCAGCAAGAACAGGCTGAACTTTATCTTAAACTGATGCAATTTTACAAATCCTTCTGCCTGCTCAAACTCTTTTGGGCTCCCTTGACGCTAGACAGATACATTTTTAAACCCTCTGTCTCTTTACCAGACTGGGATCTCTGATGGCTTTAAAGGTGTAATATCATCTTCTGGTTGACAGAACCTGATCTGATCCCAGATGTCCCATGACTCTCACTTTTCTGCTATTAAGTTCACATAGATGCTACCACCACTATACTTACTTTCCCTATAAATCCACACAGCTGTCTGTCAATCTCAAATCCTAATGCATTTCTGTCTTTCTAGTATTTGCTGCATACTACAGAACATATTTTCCAGAAAGCTGCCAGAAACTTCTGAGAGAGATGTAGAATGCAAATGACAACAGTGTAAATATATTATACAAACATAACTTACTCCTTTTTTTCCTTTGCTGCTTGCTGTCACCTGAAAAGGAATAAAATTTAAAATATGTAGAATAAAACTACTACAATTAGATGTTGTTAAGATATTAATAAAAATAAGTTTAAAAAATTGTTGTGTAGACATTTTTAAAAAACATTTGGTATGTAAATTTCTAGAAACTGTAAGAAATCTGGTAATCATAAAGTAAGAGTATGCATTTTACCAAGAATATATTAGTATTGTCTCTCCAACCCTACCTGGAAAAAAAAAATCAGGATATTGTGTCTTAAAACAATATTATCTGCTTCCCAAGAACCTTGATATATGTTCCAGAAGTTATTTATACAAGGAAACTGACAGTGCAGGTTTAAGCAAATTTTGTCTTGTTGGTTCAATAGTACTAACTGATACAGTGCTTTAATTTGCCTTGAAATAACTATTTTTCAGCAACAATTTCTAAAGGCTTTTTTTAAACCTCCTCCCTATTACGGTTTTTACTTTCTTTTCCCTCTCCTCCTTATCTCCTGTCTTCCAAATCTGAGTCATATCTTATCTGCAGCAATGATGGAGCTCTTTTAATTAAAGAAATGGATCCAAATAAACACACTGAGCTTGGCACAGGTATTTCCTATATACCCCTATATTTCCCTAAATACCTTGGGGAGTTATTTCTTATGCAGACATGCCCTCTTGGTGTGTGTTTGCATGCATGCGAATGAGATGACTGAAACAGAGCAGTAGCTTCAAGCACAGGCCAGTCTAGCAGACCAGCCATGGAGTGGGGTAGAGCTTTTCTTCAAAGTTGTGAAAAAATTAGGAACTAAATCTTCCTTTCCCCTTGTCAGTACGTCTCTTATTATGCTGAAATAGGAGAACTCATGGATATCTTGCCAGGTCTTATATATTTCCACTAAATAGCTATCTACAGACTTCTGATTGCTAATTAAATTTGCAGGCCTCTATCATTTATCTCATGTTTTGAGGTCTTCATTGCCCTTTCACTTGGCATCACAGCCAGACACCTGGGAAAAGATAAGATATAGAATTGGTTCATATTGAAAAGCTAGCCGTGTTGCTGATGTGATCTTATCACGCAGTATTGACTGAGCACTTAGAAAGTAAAATTGCTGGCAGCTTCTGCACAGTTAACATACTTTTATATAGAAACTTACTGCTGGGCTGGAATACCCAAGCTATGTTTTGAAAAGGTGCTTCAGAAAACTGTAGAGCAGCCTTTTACCCAAGCAAATTAGTCCTTTGACTTCAGTGATGTTGACTGACAGTTTTGCTTGTGACAAATCATGCAGAAATTTCTGTACCATAATGAAATTTTTTTTTTTTTTTTTGTTTTTTTTTTTTTTTTTGTTTTTGTTTTTGTTTTTTTTTTTTTCTGAAGTTTGAGTTCCTGTGTTGGGATAGTGTTCAGACAGTATTCTGCTCTTTAGCACTATTCTGCCTTTTGATACCTGGGTATAAAAAAATAGGAAGTATGATATATATTAAGCTAGTTTCTTGCAAGGAAATAGTGTTACATTTTTGCTCTTAAAAACCTCTTAAAGGTGTTTTATATGTTCTGTACTGCAACATTTTGAGCATATGGCAAAATGATTATTCTGCAGTAAAGAACAAAACTAAATTGTTGTCAGTAATTCGTGCATTGTTTTAGTAGATGGCCAGTTTTCTATCTTCTGCCCAACCTAAATATCATTATACTTCAACCCATCTTTCAAAACCAGTATTAATAAATCAGGTCCCATATTTAGAGTTGATTATACCTACCTTCAAAGCAGAGGGTAGATAAAGTTGTAGGGGTCAAAGCATTAGTGAGTGCAGTTATGAATACTGAAGCATCATCCCAAATGTTTGTGAGTGTAAATCAAGCAGGGCCAATTGGCCCTCACTTGGCTAAAACTATACTCTGCAGAAACAACATATATTTTAAAAACTCTGTTATGGTGGTGCTGTGTGATTTGTTTGGGGTGGGGTATGCTAGGGAACAGACAGAGTTTTTTCTGCCCCCTTGTCAAGCTGAATGCTGTCAAGAAACAAGGTCTCCATCGGCAATATAGAAAGCTGTGGAGAATACGCATGCCGACATGAAATATCAAAAGACTGCATGCTGTTCTCTGATCTTGACTTCACAAGACAGCTGGGAAAGCACTTTTTCCACTTTAGTTTTACTCAGTCAGAAAGTATTTGCCAGTGTGGCAGCACAGTACAGGAAAAGGACCTTATTAATTCAGGCATCTAGTTTAAAGAGAGGTAGACTCTAATATGTATGTGATATAATGACCACTCGCACTGCTCCCGAAGTGTTACCCTTGAGCAACAGAAATTAAAATTCATCTATGTGGAAGAAAGTGTGTCACAATGGAAATCAGATATCTGATGGTGGTGGGGTAGTGAGACCAGTTTGGAAAAGACTTCTATTTCATTATTTCTCTGTCTTCATAATTCTCTTACATCTTTTATGAGGTCTCATAAATGAATTCAGGAATAGATTTTGAGACAGACTGTCATCCTTCCTCCATCTCAATCTTGCAAACCACAGGCTGTCTGAGAGTTGGACTGCTTTTACTCGAGGAGGTAGAAATTGATAAGATTTAGATCAACCAGAAGAATAAGGAGAGTATCTGCATCCTCAAAGGGCCATTTACTGCCAGCACGAATCCAAGAAATTTTTTTTATGCTCAGAGCAGGCTGGTAATGCATTGTATTTCCATAGTGCTTGAATAAGTGGGAAAGGAATTGATTGCACAGTTTTTACCTCTCTATTTGCTTAAAACAGGACATTTTCAAATAAATTGTTCACTGAACCATCTATTTGTATACATCTGTGGATGCATAACTGTATTTCAGCTTCAGGAAGCACTAGAGGGGGTAAATAATGTACTCTGTAGCTAAGCTGGCAAATGTTAAGCATCCCTTTAGCTATATTATGGCTTGGCTTGTACGTCTGCCGTCAGGACTGTGAAGCAACAGCTGTGCAGCTGCTTCTTTTTCTTAACAGCTACAGAAATTCTGAGCCGGGTGCCATGGGTGGCTGATCTCTTGACTCCACTGTAATAGGTAAGATAAAGAAATTCCTCTAACTGTTGTGTTTTGCTACTTGGATTCTGCTCTCTGTCTTCCTACATTAAAAATTTGTACTTTGTGCCTCACTGGCAGCTAAAGGGGAGAGCAGGTGAGAAGCACCAGTCTTGTGCCGCAGGGCAGAGCAGTTGCTGTGGTCATGGTGCTGCCAGGGTGAGGGCCAGCCTTGTGCCCGTGGGTGGTAGTCAGGGAATGTCACAACCTGCTCCCTGTACTTCTGGAGGTGCCTGGGAATCCACACTAGCACTAGGGATCAAAGCTGGGCTCAAATTTGTGAAACTGAAGAAAAGGCCCTTGTACTGCAGTCCTGCAGTGTAGATCACACTGCATTGTGCCTTATAGTCATCTGGGGAAAAACACCACCTGAAAAATATCACCTGAGTAATGTCATCATTACCATCACTGGCTGTTCATACAGAGTCAAATATGAGGTTGATAAAATCTTTACATGTTTATTCTTGAATTATTTTGGTTACAGCATCACAGTTAGAAGTCAAAATATTCAATTTTCCTTGAAAGGAAGATATCACTGTACCCAAACTTCTGTTACAAAACTGAGTTGGACTGGTTTGGTTAAGACTTGATATTTCAGCTTTCAAACCAAATATAAATGATCCCTGGTGGTTCATTGAAACCTCTGCCTACTTGGGATTTTTTTTACTGTGTCATAGTTTTGATTTAAAAAGAGAAAGAATAATGCTTCAGGTATTTATTTTGATGCTAATTATCTGGTTCTGTAATGGGCTAGATGTTCATTTCATGGCATTTCTCTGGCAGGAGCTACCTTAGTGAATCTCTCCTCTGTTTTTGGTGGTCTCTTGCAGCTGTCAGCAAGGAATGGATGCATCTTCCTTGCTCTGTCTGGGAGGCGTGCATGTGACTCTGCATTCTCTGTTGTATTAAACAGTCTTTTCTGGGAGTGTTGAAATGTGTTGTCTATAGCTGGTAGAATTCTTATTGATAATTTCTCTAAAAAAATTAATTAGTTTTTATCTTGTGTTCCACAACCATTCAGCAGGCCACTGCTGAAAGCTGCACTGATAATGCAGAAGTCAGTATTTCTTATTCCTGTACTAAGCAGAGATAGGAGGGAGCAACAGATCCACACATATGCATATCCAGGGCAGATAAGAAGTAATATTCTGTTCCAACAAGCCAACTTCATATTGATGATGAATGGTGTAACAAGACCCTTGTCCCTCTCTGCTCCCAAGATTTGTGAGGGAAGAACATGACTGATTCTTATCTGCAGTTTAAAGAAATGTGCATTCTGGAGAGGGACATGATAACCTGTTTCTAATTTTATTTTATAGTGTCAGTTTAGTCCTTCTACATTGTACCTGTTTTTTAGTTATATTAAAAAAATTGTCTTCAGTGTTTTATATTTATTCTCTGCTTCTGCATAATGTCGGAACTGTTAGAGAAGCTCAGCGCTTGCATTCTTACAATAGGTCAGAGATTTTAGCACACTACTTGCATTTTTCATTTGGGGTTGGGTTTGTTTGTAGGTTTTGAGGGTTTTTTGTTCCCCATTGCATTCCTAGGGAAGAGGGCAGGTGGAAAATACTTCATTGTGCATTTGCTTAAAATCATGCCTCAATTTTGGCATCTGTTTCAGTGAATACTGCTAGGATTTGTATTTTTCCAGGTTCAGATAAAGACATTTTTGTCAACATCAGTCATATAGTCCAAATTGATTGTTTTCAATAAACATAATTTTCTTCATGGATACAGTTTTTTGGAGGGAGGACTGAGAATTTTGTTGGCTTTAGCATATGAAGCACCTGTTCTTTTTTATGTCTACTTTTATGCATGTATATATTTAAAGTTCTTTATTTGAAAGGTTAAGGTGCCACTATAAGTATCTACAATGAGCTTCAAAAAATAAAATAAATATAAAATTTAAAAACACTAATAATTAGTTATAGAAATATTTCTCCATTTTAAGCATTTATCTTAAAGCATGACAAACTTTTTCCAAACACAATGGCCCCTTTTTGGTTTTTGGTGAGTTTTTTTTTGGGTTTTCTTTTGTTTTACTTGTTTGGTTTTTTTGTTTGGTTTGTGTTTGGGGTTTTTTTGTTTGTTTTTGTTTTTGTTTTTGTTTTTGTTTTTGTTTTTGTTTTTGTTTTTGTTTTTGTTTTTGTTTTTGTTTTTGTTTTTGTTTTTGTTTTTGTTTTTTTTTTTTTTTTGTTTGTTTTGTTTTTTTGTTTTTGTTTTTTTTTCTAATTTTGTGAATTGGTTGCACTCTAACCTAAAGAAATTAGAAGTACATCATTTTCTGTGGACATACATACTCTGCTTCATAACCATTGTAACAATCTTGAGGAGTGTTAAGGTAACTGTTGAGAGTTTGCAGAGGAGTAAGAGGGAAATTGCAGCTTGGTAGAACAAATGTGGAGGGATTTGCTGATTTTCCTACTAGACCTAGATCTGTGAGTTGGAAATTAACATTTTTTCATAGATTATACCATGTCATTATATGTGCAGATTATAGCAGTCATACAAAAGACTGCTTGTTTCATCATTATCTTGCCCATTTTCCTTTCTTTAAGATACGTAAGTAAATTACAAAAAATAGGATTTTAGGTCTCTTGGGAAAACATGACAAAATATCTTGATTTTTCATTAAAAAAAAATTAAAATTTCTGTGCACCTAAAGGATTTTGATGCATAGATGAATGATACAGATGTAATTGAATAACCACATCACCCTTAGATTCATCAAGCAGCTTGCAGTCTGCCTAAAAGTCAACTCAATTTCATTTATTTTTTCAAAAGATCTTTGACATCTTTGAATGGACACAAGCACAAAAAGGGTCTGGGCTTTGGGGGTTTTCTTGTTTGTTTTTTTTTTTTTTTTTTTTTTTTTTTTTTTTTTTTTTTTTTTTTCTTTAACAGCTCTTTAAATAAGATTTTCTTCTCTTAATTATGCACTATTCTGCCCTGTGATACAAGCTTTGGACAGCTACCTATTAAAGTTCTATGTCATTATTCTGAAAAAGTAGATGTAAACATATAAAAACTATAAAGGTAGTATGACTATATGAAAAGAATTTTGTGAGTAATAAGTCTATCTTTGAGGTAAGTTTGCTTTTACATGGAGGCATTTTAGTGTAAAACACTACTTTTATTAAAGTTAGGCTGTACTTAAACCACAATTCAACTACATATATATAGACACATTCTCACTATTTTCATGTATCTATAAAACTTGATATTCTCGTCTCAGTAAAATAAGTGATAAACTTGTACTTTTTGTCCAGTGGAGGAAATTTCTGCTCACAAATCCGTAACATTTCAAGCCAGAACACATAAAATGGCAGAAATAACTGAGTGTAATAGACAGTGTAGGGCACATTCACTTATGGAAATAATGGCACTTACCACTCTGAGTGTTTAAAGAAATCTCTTAATAGGAAAGCATTTAATTGTATCCCCAAATTTGTGATACGTTTTCCCCATTTATTTTCTGCTGTAGTCCAAGTCAGAACGCAAATTGAGAAGTGTCCCATCAAGTGAGTTATCTCTTGCCGTTCCTTATCTTTCAGAAGCTAAATCCTTATGAGGGAAAAGATCTCTAGAAGCCAGCCATAGACCATTAGCTCTAGATATATGTATATATGTGTATGTATATTAGCTTAGATATATGTATATCCTTCACCCCATGCAGGCTTTGTAGTTAATGACATTCTAGATATGCATCTTTCAGTTCTGTGCTTTAATTAATGATCATTTTTGCATTATCAAGTCTATTTTCTGTGAGTATATGTGAGGTCTTTGCCACCTATCATCAGTCAAATGCTCTGTGTGTGTTTTTGATCATGCTTGCATGGTGACAGTATTTAATGCAAGCCTAAATAACTTCCTACCTTGCCTTACCTAAATGACTAATAGACCATTACATTTAAGAGTCTGCCTAAACACAAGGTTTTGAACAACTCTTTTTTGTGGGCAAAAATACAGCTCTCATCTGGAATAAAAGTATGTCACTCATCACAACAGGGCAAAATGCTTACCATCTATTAAACTGATCAGCTGTTACCTCAGAATTGCTGTTTAGGACCATTTTGTGCTGAATATAGCAAGAATTGTGATGAAAGTACACAAAAGTCCCCGCATGTTTGATTTATTTTTTGTACTTTTTCAATTTTCTACCTACCTCTTTCAACCTGACTTGCTGACACTTCTGGTTATAGTCACTGCTCTCAAAACATTTTGAAACCTGAAATGAGACAGAATACATACCAGTTCATTCTCTATCTTCTCTTCCTTTAGTGATGTACCTAGGTTAAAAAAAAAAAAAGTAAATGACTCTGTTACTTGTTTCTTTTTCAAAACAACTTGTCAGTTTATTTTTGTGTCTCTGTGTGACTGAGAAGGGAAAAGGAATATTTTATTTGTTCTGTAACAAAAATCTTTTATTGGCATGGGAATTTAGCATAGAAAGAGTGCAAGAATAATGAAGAAAAATATTAATAAAATGGGTTTTACAAGGAACAATTTCTCTAGGAAATGTATGAATGCAATAATTGAAAAATGAAAATATTTTCACAAAAGTTGATGTTAAAGTGAAAGCTTTCTGAAAGAAAGCATCTAGTCACCACATGCTGAAACAGAGAGGAGCTCAAAATTGTAGTGAGGGAAGGATAGTTTGCACTCTGAAGGAGGATGAATTCATTTAGGTAGATGAAAGCTTTTATTTACTGAAGTGAGCATGAGATCAAGGCCTGAACACCTGAACTGTCAGGTAACAGAACTTAAAACTGAAATTAAAAAAATGAGCATATTTAGCAATGAAATAGAATCAAATTGCAAACTTAGAGCAATGACAAATGTGTTATTATATACCTTTAGAATGGGATTAATCTTGCACGTAAATGGACCATATGGTGCAAAGTGAGACGTACATGGGGGCCCTTTTGCATATAGAAATTAGATGCATGTATGTAGACACACATAATAGCCAAAATATGTTGAAATATAAATATATGCTGATGTATAAATGTAATGTATTTCATTAAAAGCATGTTTTGAATAATAATATTCTCACAGGAAAAGAAAGTAATAAAATCTGTTTCTTTTACTTGGATAAGGAAGCATTATATGGTAAAATCTGCTGCTAAAAATGGTTGTTAATGAACATGTGTATCAATTATGTAACTTCTGCACTCATTACGGTTTTGAAGATTTACCCTTCAAAACAAAATGTGTTTGATTTTATGTGCATTAATAATCTTCCAAGTGACAGGTAAGCATGAATGTAAATGAAATCGAATATTTTTTAACATATATTTTTAGATCAAAAGCTACCAGAGATGGTAAACATTTGCTCATCAAATGTAGCTTAGATGTCTCTGCAGTTTACACCAGTGGGTGAAACTGTAAATGAAACTGCTCTTGCAAGGAGCTAAAGGACATCATACCAGGTCCTTTGGGGCTTAGATGATGGATCTGTCTCTTTGAAAAGGTTTCAAGTTCTTAGGAAGCACATGGAGCTGGGTTTGTATCTCTCAGTAAACAGATCTTGGTTAATCCATTACAATCACTAAACAGCTCTCTACACTGTATAGAAGTCCTATTAAAAAAAAATCAGAAAACTTTTTAGTGCAATTTCTTATGCAGCTTAATGGCTTAAGGAAGGTTTTTTTATGTGTGCACGGGTCCTGAACATTTGCTTAACAATATTCTTTCCATCCCAGTCCTACAGGCAGGACTGGCATGCCTGAAAGCATATTTCTGTTTCTGGTACCTCTGTAACAAAGGAAATGTGTTGTTCCCAAGGCAATAATCTGCTTTGTTTTGTTTTACTGTTTTAGATAATCAAATATCTGTGAAAGACATACAATAAAGTCATTTGTGATCAGTCTTCCAGTCACAAAAAAGCACAGAGAAAGGTTTTCCTACTGAGCTTGATCTAGAAGATTCAATTTAGTGCCCATTCCTTTGTTGCTAGTGATGTCATCATGAACATTGCTTTGCACAGGGCCAGAAAAAACCGGGATTTGATATCCAGTTAGTGTTACCTGGGTGAGTGAGCTATCATTTGTAAAAGTTGGCTCAGTTCACAACAGAGGAAGGGCCTGTACCTTATTTCTCACACCACAAGGCAACTGAAGCTTAAGGGCTGCTTTTGGTGTTTGGAAAAAAAAAAAAAAAAAAGTTATAATAAATGTGTTATCATTGTGACCTCTTAACCCAAGTCCTACCCTGTAATGGTTGGTTTAAAAGAAAATTATTCACAAAAGGATATTGGAGTTTGAAGCTGCAAATAGTACCATCTTTGCTGTTACTGACCAGCATAAGAATTATTTCATTGTAATATCCAGAAGCTGCTAAAACCCAAATCCACTGAGATTCACAATTATCATTAGTGAAATAGAATATTTTCATGATGGTGGAAAATAGCCTGGCTTTAATAAAATATTAATGGACAGAAACCCTGGATTAAATATTCATCTTTGTGCCTTTAGAGGTTATATTCCATGGCTTCCCTACAGCCCATCAGTAAATAATGATCTAATGGCAAAACCTTCTGGGACATAGTATAGCTTAGTACAGAATTTCTTTTTAAAGTTAAATCATAGCATTTACATATTTTAGATTTTGTAGAGTAATTACATTGCTTACACAAAAAAAAAAAAAAAAAAGTCAAGTCAGTACTGATTTTCAAGTAAATTGCATCAGTGGAGGTAAATTACCAAAGTTGAACTGAAGGCATTTTCAGCATGTGGTTCCATCAATACGAATGAGATCTATCTGCACAGCTCCTTGGCACTCTGGATGCTTGTCTTGTGGGGAACATTGTGGGGAACATTGCTGGCCAGCATCTCTATGAAAGGGAGCTCTGCAGTTTAAAGTAGAAGAAGAAAGAGAAACAGGCTTCTGTGTGTGTCTCATGAGAGTTGCACTTGAGCCAAAGACTTTGAAACATGTGGAGAGCATGGATAAGTCGCAAGTTAAATACAGATTTTAACATGAACAGTGGCCTTGGGAAGAATGTAGGCAGCTGGACCACAATTCACAAATTACTTTTCACCTTATTACTACCTACCTATTGAGTTAGAAAAAAAATTACCAAAGTGAACACTGCACCATGACATTTCTTGGTGTCAAAGATTATAACTTGGTGTCTTGGTGTCTTTGGGATCAAAGATTATGTGATTCATTTGTGTTTAAAAGTCAAAGAGCATAGTGACATGACTTTAGAAATTAAAGCAGTTGTTATTCAACCACAAGTATGGACTATAAAACACGTGAAGTCATTTAATTTGAAGTGTAGATGAAATTCTGTCTTTTCCAATTCTTTTTCATGGATAATATTGATTGTAACTGGTTGCTAATGTGATGTGGAATAGGGAAGATTCCAGCTCCTCAAAACTAAAGGTACTGTATCTTTCCAAATCATAACAGCTCATGAAAGCCAAGTCCTCACAGAGGCTTAAGGAATACACATGGTTTCCAGTAGGATTCTGGAACACTTAGAAAAGAAAAGTGGGCAGACAGAAAAAACATGCTCTTTTCCTTTGACTTGCAAACATACTAAATCACTATTTCATTTTCTTGCATGAATTTCAATAGCATGTAAATTGTAAATGACAAGTATCTGAGAGAGATCTGAATGGATGGATATCTGCTGTTTGTTTTGTTTGTATTCTGGCTTGGGATTTTATGAAAGTGGAGAAATCTTTTTGTTTGAAAATTGTAAGTCTCAAGAGGCTTAACAGAGTTGGAGCTTTATCATGCTAAATGGCTGCTTCTGTATTACTGTGCTCTGCCTAATGATATTCAGGAAATATTCTTCTTTCCTAGGAAATTAATTGAACATTCTCTTATGGGATTTAGCTTATTTAACAAGTTAAGTAAGGATCTCCTTTATTTGTGTACATTAAACAAAACAATCAATATAAGGAGACAGCAACAGGTTTTGCATTTTAAGATTTACTGGACATGACTGGCACCAACTTTGTGTTAAGCTGTTTTGCCTTTTCATAGCCAGCTGTTTTCCTGGCTGGAGCCTGGTGCTGAGTGCTGTGTAATGCTGAGCCTTTTAGGTTCTGCTCTGTCTTATGTAATAGAGACACATCCCTGTCACCCAGGTCCTTCTAACAAGATCTGATAACTCTGAGATGGCTCTATGCTAAACCTGGATGCTGCCATGGGTAGTGCATTATGAAGGCATCCAGATCTCTGGATGACTGAGACAGTTTCTTTCTTAATGGATGGCTGATTGTGGTGGCAGCTATAGTAATTAGAGAAATTTTGCATATGAGTGAGGAATCTGAAAAGTGGGAGATATACATCTTCACCTCTTATTTATGCAGTAAGATTTTTTTTTCTTATGAGTATAAGCAGGTGTTGATACTTTACAGGCTGTATTATAAGTCTGAATAATAAAAATGTGACTGATATTTTTATTTCCGGGTAGTAATTAATATTTCTGCATTATGAACTGCCTTTATACACAGCATATGAGGATTTGTAGTCACAGTATTCTCACTACTCACAAGGAAATATACACAGCAAATGGTTTTATTGATTTTCAAAATACTTAAACTAAGTATGAAATGAGTATAAACATAATGTCTGTATAAATATGTATAGATCTATGCAGGTCACTTGATTGATTAGGTTCTACACCTGTGCATTTGGAGGAAATAAACACTAAAGCCATAGCTCTACAGAACTGTTGCAAATGTGAAACTAAATTTATTTAACTGGTCAGACTGTGAGATGGTTAGAGCAAGAGGAGGTTAAGGAAGTTGCAATACTGACTTATACACAGTTCAATACCATCTGACTTAGTTAATGGAGGAAATGTGTGCTATAATTCATACCTAAGGGTGAAGGTACCATTAGCAGATGTGCCTGGTACTTTTGTTTCTGCATTGTCATTCTGAAATGCTTGTACAAAATCTTTGCAATAATTTAATTTCTTTCCAGGTAACTGCCCTGGTTTTATTTACTGGTTTTGCTCTTGTGACACTGTGAGGTTACACTCAGGAAAAAGAGTTGCTCAGTTAAGTGACTGTGAAACATAAGTACCATGAGTTTTCAACTGCTTCTTTTCTTTGTATCCTTATTTGTGCCCCCACATGTATGGATAATTATGACTTCACAGGACAGCAGAATAGACTTTGACGTCTCAGAAAACTATATCTTTACTACTTACACAGCTTTACGTTTGTTTCTAAATCTCTTGGTAAAAATGCAATTGTGGTTACTTTGCCTGGTGTTGAGAAGATCATCCTTGAAGAACTTGCTAGTGTGGTTATAGGAAGTGGCAATATTGTGTTATACTTGCTGTTGACCAAGAGTTATGTATACTAATGTGCAGCAAGTAAATTATGAATAGAATTTTATTTTTCTCTTAATAAAACACTACTCAGTATCTGGAAAATCAATTTGTTTGATGGATTTTGAATTATTTACTCCAAAATGTAACATTATCTGGGCTGAGATATTTGTTGGTTGCTTTTCATAGACATTTAACAATCCCACTATCTGTTGAATTTTGACAAGCCTAAAGTTTGTGTAGGGGAAGAAGTTCACTGGATGTCACTGACCTCAAAAACCCAAGAAAGTGTCTACTTACCTATTGTGAAAATTTTTCAAGCAATTGGAATTGTTTGGTATTCTTACAGCACTCTAGTGAGAGTGCTCAGATAAAGCCATGTTCACCATATTTTTTTATTATATTGGCTTAATAGGCCTGTCAAATTCCCAGACAAAGCAAAATAATCCATCAACATAATATGTGTATTTTATTTATTTAGGAATTGACATTGCATTTTTACTTTGTTTTTTCATTGAGTGAAGGAGTGCCAACATATCTAAGATAAGAAATATGTGTATTTCCTCTTTTTCTTTTTTCCCATTGTACACCATTTTAATGCTAAGTATGTGAAGACTTTAAGTATTCAGCTTTTAAATGGCTGTAATTTTCATTTGCTACCCATCAGAATAATCTTATCTATAGCTTTATCGCTGTTAGTTTCAGTCCAATTAATCTTCATCAATATTGCCATCCTTCACATCATCCTCTGGAAAACTTAAAAGGAAAATAGCTTAATTAGGAACAGCAATGGCATTTCACTTTCAGAGAGCTGGAATTTTCAACACACTGCATTGACACAGCATTCTGCCTTTAGAATAATTTAAGCGTCAGACACTAAATAAATATGCATTCAATGGAAGGGATTTGTGTAAGCAGTGTACACAGAGCAAAGTTTTCTTGTACTCAGGAATTGAAAAAAATTCATCAGAAACAATATTCTTCTGTTACATGAGTGAGTCAATATCTTGTGGCATGAACTGTAGGGGTGATAGAAGTTTTAAAATACAATGAAATTTGACTAGATGTTTATACTCTCATATCTCCCTTTTTGCACTTCATATTTTGTTTCCACTTCTATCAATAACTGTTACTTGGTTTTTTAACTGGAAGATGAAACATTTCATGATAATCTTGGTTCTGACCTCTGTGATTGTGAATACTTTCCTTATTTAGAATTTAGTAACTCAAAGATGGAAAAAACAATGTGTTTTGTAATGCTTAAGGAACATATAAGTTGTTTACAATAGGGAATGCATATTGAAATTAATTCCATTAGCAAAGAATAAATACAATTATTCTTATAAACCTAGGAATAGGTTTATGCAGACATATTAGATGAGAGTTCTGAAGGATAATATGTAAAAATAGCAAGTGATTAGTGAGCTTGACATTATATTTTATAAAACTGAGTATTCTGGAGATGCTCACTGCCCTAAAACTAATCCAAAAGAACAGCAGAAGTTAACCAAAAAGTCTGATTTCTTCTACAGATTTCTACAGTCCAAATGACTGTCAAGAAGTCTTCTGACCAGAAAATTACTCTCAGGTTCCTGATAATCTGATCTGTTAAACTCTGGAATTCTTTAATTAAAAGCAAAAAGATTATGGCCTGTCTCCTTCAATAGTCTCTGTATTCCCAGTAGTATTTTCTGTATCATCTGTATGTCTTTAAAAATACACTGTTAATGCAAATCAGATCTGAGAAAGGTGTGCTGTAAATTGTAAATCTGTATGATCTAAATTATTTCAGCTGCTGGATCGATGATGATTTTGGAGCTTCACACCAAGGAGTCTGTTAGGCCCATCATTTCTCCTTTACAGAGAGGACAGGACCATCACCTCTCTAAACGTGACCAGCTGAGAATGAAGCCTGTGTTTTCCTTTTGTCCCTGGCTGTCACAAGCTGTTTGAATTTATAAATGGTCTAATAATATGAGTAATGAAACAACCAGTCCAAAAATAGGAATCACATAGGTAATTTTCTTTTCTCTTGTAGAACTTTAGTTACATGTTTTGAGGAGGAAATAAAATTTCTCAATTAGCTTGGCCTAGTGAAAGACATCCCTGCCCATGGCAGGGCATGGGAAATAGATGATCTAAATGGTCAACTTCCGACCCAAGCCATTCTATGATCTTATCATAGAATATATATTCAATATATATGTATAAGAAGAGAAGTTCTCAGAGCATTCTGTTTTCCAGGAGGAGAAGAAATTAATTGTGGTGATTGCTGATGTGTCTTGGCTGGTTACAGGTGTCAGACAAGGAATGCAGCAGCAAAACAGAAACCTGCCAAGAACTGGACCCAGCTTGGTAGTGATTCAAATAAAAACTGGTGCAAGCGGTGTGATAGAAAGTACCACTTTCTTTTGTTACCACTTGCAACTTCTGAAGTATTTTCTTTGTTGAACAACACCCATTATCTGAGATTACTCCTGCTACTTTCAGCACTTTTATGCTGTAAACTGCACAGCAAGTAAAGGTCAAATATAATTAGCTGGGGAAAGTTGCTGTTTGTTTTCATCCTCACCAGAGCTTTTTAAAACTTGTAATTATGAACAGAGAATAGGTAATGTGACAGAATGTATCACTGATGAAAATTTGATACATAATGGAAACAATATTTTACTCTGTAGTAGCAAATTTAGTTTCTTTTACTCTGTCAAAGTTTCATTCATAGCTAGCCCAGAAATAAACTGACTTTACAATGAGAAGAAAGAAAACTGAAGCTTAATTTAAAACCCCAAAAAAAAACAATGCTAAAACAATTGTACATTTAAATTTTACCACAGAAAGAAGCATGAAAATGTATGGAAAGCTTGAGAGAAAGGGGAATTGTGCTGTGTCTTGACTAATGATCCAGAAGCCTTCAAATGCCATGAACTGTCAGGAATGAAAAAAGAACTGCTGGGATTGTATGCTTATTTAATCTTCCTTCTCCATTGTCTCCGCCTGGAGGTCTTGGATATTTTTCCTTCTTCATATTTCACTGCTGTATGGTTATTTTATTGGAAGCAGGAGTCCAAGAGACCACCAATCCAAATGTCGCCATAACTTTTCAAATTGCCTCTCTGGTCCATGTTCAGCTCACTAGCAAGTACAAATATGTGGTTCGTGAATCTAATGAGAACAGGGGAATTACAGCAATAAAATCAGGTAGGGCAAGGTAATAAATAAGCTTTCAATTTCTATTGCTTATTTCACTCATGATGGTTAGTAGCAGTTGTGTGCATTTCACAATACACTCTGAAGAAATGGTATATTTAAACAAATTTTCCTAGCAATGCGCATCTACAATCAAGATGATAGGATTCAAAATAAGCAGCCTGGATTTTAATCTCTCTGTGTTTGAATAGAGATCTGTGAGCATTCAGTATGGACAACTTAATGTGCAGAATTCAAATTCCTATTTGCATATTCAAATACTGTTTTGGTGGTGGTTTGGGGGTGGGGGGTGGACTATCTTTCATTTTTGGAAATGTAGTGCGAGGCATCAGAAAAATCCCATGTGGAATGGCAGCATCAGTAATATGGATATGTGTTCAGACCATGTAAGTATTCGTAGTTTAGGATAAAACCTGGAATTCCTGAAATGGAAAAAAACCCCCAGTTTTACCTAACCTCACAGAAGCCAAATCCAAAAGGAACTAACTTCTCAAACTCTGAAAACTCCTTGGTTTCAGCTGAATTTGATCAAAGAGGTTTATATTTTATAGAAAATTGGAACATTAAAAAAAAAAAAAAGCAGTTCCTTCTTGAATTTAGATTTAAATTAAAAAAAAAACAAAAAACAAAAAACAAAAACATGCAAACATGTTCCTCATTAAGTATGTTAATTGATTTTTTTTCCAAACAAGAATGCATGCCCACCTTTTAAAAAATAATGGAGCTGTCTTTGACTTTTTTATAATAATGTTTTAATATAATTGTAAGCCCAGTTTTTCACCAAGTCTTTATCATTTCACTGCCACCAGTCACAAGATAGTGCTGCATTCATGACAGTTGTTTCAGAATATGTTAAAGTGGTGAAGGTGAAATGTAATTAACAGTATGTATCACATAAATGTTTCAATCAATTTAAATTAGTCACTAGGTTGCCATGTATCACAGATGGAAGTGTATTATTTAACAAGAAGAAAATCCTTATTAATAATGCAGTTCTTAGTCTAATAATGGATTAATAGCCATTGTCTAGAATTTATGCATTGTCTGACATGATTTTAGTAATTTTAATATGAAAACCTGAAACTTGTTTTTCACCAAGTGTCTGTATCTACAGCACTTACTCAAAAATAAAGTAGGTATTGGGATCACAGGGAAGGCTTTCTTGAACAAAGACAGAAATTTAGATTTGTCTAAATTTGAATTCGATTCTTTAAGTTGGAAATTTAGATTTTAGATGCAACACTCCAGCTTGTGTGTATGTATATGAACCCACATCTGTAGGACAAAGAGTGCTGATCCTCACTCTCAGGTTCCTGTGGGCTTTGTTCAGCATCAGCCTTGAGAAGTCAAGTGAGGGGATGTTAAATTATATTAATAGAAACCACTTTTTTTTTTTCATGTTTCCTCTTGAGGTGCTTTCATAAGGATAGGCTAATTCCCACAGAAGTTTTTACCTGTACTGCCTGTCCTTTTAGTGCTGTTAAAAGAGTTAATATTTGCCTCATTTGTTTCACTGGACATATTTATTCAAGAGAAACCCTTCACCATGTGCAGGATGATAAATGTACTCTCCCTCTGTAAAATATTTAGTCAATGATCTTTCAAATAAAAAATTAATAGTCAGGTATCATTCAGGAAATGACCAGCTGAAACTCTCATACCTTTAGCAAGTTAGATGCTCTTTCATTTTGTTAATTTTCAGGGAGTCATTCTTTTTCCTGCTAAAAAAAATGAAAGCACAGCACGGACTTCTCATTTGTAAATGGTATTTTCAGTCTGCCAGCCTCTGCATGTTTAGAATGTTCTGAAAAGGAAATGTATCATTTTTGGATGCAATTAAATGTATATTTAATGCTGGATAGATCAGATGGAATTCTTACAGATATTAGAATTGAAAAAAAAAAAAAAAACAAAAAAAACAACATGTTTTCTTAGCTACAAACATGCAAAAATAAATAGAGTTGGGTTAAAATAGATCATGTCAAAACTTTGTTACCTAAGGAGAATTGTCAAATTCTTCCATCTTAGAATAGCAAAAATAGGAAAAGATACACTCAGCTGTTTGCCCACATTTATTGTATATTTCATCATTTTTATTTTAAGGCAGCTGTCTTTTTTATAATTTATACAAAAAAATAGAAAACGTAAATATTTTCTTTAAAGTATTTACATTAGGCTTTTTGAGAAAGCAAGGAGAATTATCTTGTACAATTTGCATGATATTACAGGGAATGAAAACCAAAAGCTAACCATTTCCAGCTGTGTTAGACTTCCTTGTGCAGTTAAATATTCCAGAAAAAATGCCACCAATCAAAAAGTTTCACATTCCACATAGAAAAATGTTACTTTTTTAAGCATTGCTAAACAGTTTGACATATTTGAAAAATTGAATCCTAGGTCCTAAAGGTTATATGTCATAGGAGAAAGAGAAAATACCCTCTGTCTATGCCAGAATGGTAAATAAAGGTGATAAATCTGGAGTTGGAAACAAGGTACTCAGATTCATAGTCCCCAGCTTCATTACACTCAGTTGTGGTTTAGCCTGGCCTTTACTGACATATAAGTGTATACAACAGGGAAGTGGTGGTCAGTAGATCATTGCCCAGGGTGAAACTAGGCGAAGAGAAGGGTGGAGAAGGAAATCAGTGGTATAGAATAGATTTTGAATGCTCACCATGCTAAATCCTTTTAACAATTCATTGATTTAGCATTGGGGGATTTTTCATTTGGTCCTGGGTTTTTTTGTTTCTCTTTTTTTCCCAAGCACGGTAATTAAGTTAAAGTATGCCTTGATCCTCTCCTTTCCTACAGTATTTTAAAAAATCAAATATGTGGCAGGCCTGTAAAGTACTTGATTCTAAGAACAGCTGGTAAGAAGAGTAGTCAAGGAGACTTGTTGTTATGATTAAAACAATTCCATTCTCTTAGTCTTTGCAATAAAGATGTATTCAGACAGCTGAGCATTTATTATGCTGTAAGTAAATTTATTATTTTATCCTAAATAATTTTGCCAGGCTACTGTGAACACACAAAATCTGAAAGAGTTTTATGAGAGACAAGAAGGAAAAGTAAAATTTTTCTATTTGAGTACTGTATGTCACAGTCATTGTGTGCACCTTTGGTGTGAGAGAAATAACTCAGATTCTGTGCTAACATGGCTGCATGACCTGGGCAAAGGATTACTAATTTTATAGTGACAGGTAGACACAGTGATGCTTGTAAACAGGCCTAGCATTTGACTGTAAGCTAATTGCAGCTTTTAACTTTATGTTTTAGATTTATTCCCCTTTGAACAGCACGTAGTTATGTCTTTGTTATCATCAGCAAGTTAAGGTCTAATGTCTTTTTTCTAATTTTCAAGTAAAATAGTTAATATTATTAGGCATATAAGAGAAACCTCCAATATCATGATCATCAACAAGTGAAGACTCTAATGACAGAAAATACAAGTGAAAGGATCAGGGACTGACAGTGGTTGGTGGTCCCTGGGCACAAGGCAGAGAAAAAAACTCTCCTTACCCTGCTGAATCTTTCCCAAAAGAATGGCATAAATTTTCTTTCTCTGTGCTGTGTCCATAAGGGAAAGGATTCTCTGCAAAAGGCCGGGCGAGAGTTTTGGATGAACCAAAGTTGCCAGTCCATGCAATTAGTTGTGCAGGAACACTGGCAGAGTGTTGGAACCCTGGGTCCTGGGATTCTTAAACTTTCTGTGCTGAAAGGTACAGACCCACAAGAGAATACTACATTTGACCTGAGACCATGGAGAAGGCTTCCAAAATTGATTGATGGCACTGGGATATGGGTGTGTAGTTTGAATAGAAGTGTGTAATATCATAGTGGTATAATAATCAAGTGTGTAATATCACAGGGTGGAAAACTTAGAGTTTAGGGTTTTAGCATAGAGCAATATATATAAGACAAAATGGAGGGTTTAGGGTGGTGGCTAGCTGTTCTTCATCACCTTCTTCTTCGTGGGCATGGGTGGTATTATGTACTTGGTCAGAAAAGTCCACATTGCGGATTTCGAGTGATTAGTTATTTGGTTAAAAGTGAAGATAATTTAGGTGCCATTTCTCAATTGGGTAGTTTAGCCTTAAAAGACCTTGCAGAGAAAGATAGTTAGCCATTTTGTAGCTTGTTAGTAGAATGCTGTAGAACTCACGACTTGTAAGACTGTGATATAGATAAGAAATAAGAAACATTTGAGCCCGAACACAAAATACCATCTCGAGCGCTTCAATCCCGACCTTGACAGAGGCAGAAAAGAAGCCAAGAACGAGCAGCAGAGGACTGGTTATGTGCTCTGAACTCTCCCTTAATGTGGAGTTTCAGCCGTCCTGCCCAGCACTGGGCTTTGGTGGAAGACTAGAAACTTCTAATACAAAGCATCATCCTCTGAACTATCTGCTCAGATGCTGCACAGTTCTTCCCTCATCACCCACTGAGGTTCCATGGTAACACATGCTTTGTAGTGGACACGATTTTTAAGTATTCAGGTTTTTACTTAGATACTTCAGCACAGTAGTAGAAAAATAAGTGGAATGAGAAATACTCTAGGCTTGGATGAAAACGTAAGATTCTGCGAACGTCAGGTACAATACCAACAACCAAGAAACGTTTGCACAGTAACCCAGTGGTAAATGATAGCTTTTATTTGTGGTTTCCCAGTATACAAATGTCATAAATTTCCTTGTTTATTATATATGCATACTGTGCTATATATGAATTATGTATGCATACTGTTATTCAGAATCAAGAGATCAAATGTACTTCATGGCAAGGTAATAAGTGTACTGTACATCCATAAAATAGTTTGTAATTTATAGGGATAAAAACATGAATGTTTTTTACCATTCAGAAAATATCAGTTGGATTTTTTTGTAACTTTAGGTAAGTACCTACATGCTCTGTATGAATATTTTCATTGTTAAACTAACTCATAATTTCTGTTTAGTCTTTAAATAGTCTGAGAAATAGTTGCAGCTTGTAGTAGCTCTTTAAAGTGAGGACTAGCACAGAGATGTGTAAGGACAGATATGTCTGAGTATCAGCTCTGAGGCCTACACTTTTAAACCCTGGACAAAGAATCCAATTTACTCTTGAGTGGGCTCAGTTATTTCCATAAGAAAGAATATGCTGCCTTTAAAGTGTAAAAGACTGGTAGTTATTATCTTGTGTCCTATTTGTAGCATACAGTTCAGATGCTAACTCAGACCTTTCTTGCCATCAGGCCTGAGCATGTTCCAGAGCTTCAAATGAAGCAGTGCAGCTATTATTGGCACACTCAACTCTTCCATTGAGGCTTTTAAAATTAAATTATCCACCCTAAGAATCTTCTCCATATATTTGTTCTCTATAAAACTACTGAAAGTGTGAAGGGACAAACATTGTTATTAGTAGAAATAGTAGAAATTACATAGTAGAAATTACTGTGTTTATTGGATATCCTGGTTTGACAGGGATATTTGTTTTTATTTACAGCTGGTCAAACTAAGCTGTTATATTTGATTTTAAATCTGCATTTTTTTTTGTTTACAAAATCAATGTAGTGTTTGCCAAAGATAACTAGTTTTTGCTAAAGGAAATGTAGACTTTTTTTAAGGCTGAGAAAGACAGAGCTCAATCCTAGCTTATACAGATAAGTTTATATAAACCACATAGCATAAGAAGCTGTTAATATTCAAGGATTATTAGTATAAATCCCTTTATAAAGCAGCCTTACTTTAGCTTTTGAGTGATATTGCAACATTGTTCTTCAGTGAGACTGTCCTTGAGAATCAACAAACTCCATTTCACTAAGAGGGATAATTAAGATCAAGTTTATAATGATGTAGGAAGAAGCACAGACTGAAGCAGCCATATATCAGATTGAGATTTCAAGGTCTCTGCAATGTATTAAAACTTTGAAGCTGTCTAATGTGGACAGCATAACATGTTTTGCAGTAAGAAATTCTTTAAACAAACCTAAAAAGAGATTCAGTTCCTTTCCCTGAAGGTTTGACAGTGCTTCTTCCAGCAGAAATCTCCTGCTAGTCAACTCTGTTTCTGAGGGAGTGTGCCAGGTCAGGGAGCAGAGTGCTGCTCAGCCAGCTTTCCTGGGTTTGTCCAAGATGGGAGAAGTTCATGCTCTCTGCATGGCTGTAGCTGCAGCAGGGAACTGAGCCCTGCTCTGCATCTGGAGGGTGAAATGTTCTGTCTGCAGTGCTGTGTATGTGCTGATCCTCTGCTCTCCTGTGGGACAAGAAACATTAAGGGTCAACCACCCCTTCCTCCACCGTGCGGCACCCTGCCTGCAGAAGGGAAGGAGCAGGGCTGCAGCTTTTGCTGGAGAGGCAGAGGCACTATCCTGAGGACATAGCAGGAGCCTGTGTGTCCCTAGTGATGGATAAGAAACCATGTGTCAGTGAACCAGCCTGGTCCAGCTCTGGTGCTGCTTTGGTTCTTGAAATACATGAGAAAAACCAAGGTGGGGGAGAGTTTAAATGCTGTGAAACTGCAGAAAGAGAAGGGAATATATTAAACCCAAAGGGAGAGGAAGGCAAAAGAAGGGTTGGGTATGGCTTTCCTGCCTATGTATGTATATTTTCACCTACTAGAGGGAAGTATAGGGCAGTTTTGGGGTTTTTCTCTTCAAATAAAGTCCCCACCAGTGATCATCATAACTTTCCAGCACAGCTTCCATTGCCTCACCTGTACAGTTATTTTTGTAGAAGGGAGAACTCACCAAATGTTTCTCCTATATTTCCAGAGCAGTGTTGAAAATTTAAATTCAGCAGAAACCATCAGACTCCATCTCTTCAATTTCTAGTAATTTATATTGTGGTATTTTTGTCATTTTTACAGATCTGCAGTAATAAGGATCAAAACATTGAAACTTCTAAATCCAAGCAAATAAGTGTAATGAAATAATATAGCTGTCAAGGACAACCGGAGGAGTACTACTGCTGAATGGCTTAGCTTTATAAAGCAATCAAGCCCTCTCCCTCAAACAAATAGTATTTACAAGAAGTTCAGGCTATGACAACAGCTCTAAGGCAAGATGTTTAATTTCTCTTCAGGGGCACATTTATCAGAGGTTACAATTTTTTTGCATAGAGTAAAGGCAGCTTTTCAGATTCTTTTCAGCTGTCTTTATGGTATAACTTAGTGTTTCACAAAGGTAAGATATGTTGTAAAATTTCTTTCTTTGTTGTCCCTCATATATAGAATAAGCTACTCAAAACTTTATCACATCAGGCACAAGACTTTCATTGTTCATTTAAATAATCATGTGAAACATTACACAGATTAATGATACAGATGTTCCTTTGGAAGAAAAAGAAGAAAATGCAAGTAAAGGAATTATTTTTTACCAGGCAAGGAACAAACAGGAGCCTGAGATTCGGCTTGCTTTTTTGTTTTCTCACTCCCATTCTTCATTCAGTTTTTGAATATTTGAATAGAAAGCAGAACGATTGTGTCTAATCAAGATCCACAGGATGTATCTCTCCGTCATTAAGGTAGCAGACTCTCAGGAGACAATATTGGCACCAAATTTCTCAGTTTCTATTCTGCACTGTATAGAAGTAAGATTGTTGGACTCAGACCTGGTTTCTCTTTCCTCTTCTGCCTGTTCACTTTGCAGTATGAAATCACAGTATCTTGAGCCACTCCCTGGCTCACATTATATTCTAATTCACAGAATCATAATCCTAGTTTTTTTTTTCAGTATTTTACTGAGCCTAGTTCCTTCTCTCATTCCTTCACAGCATGAACCCCTCTTGAATCCTGACCTTTCCTTGCACTAAGGCTCCTGAACCTGTCCAGTTCTTGGTCCTGTCTGTGTGTAAGCTAGGCTGCTTTCAGCTTCCTCCTGTGTGCCTGGCAGACAGTGAGAAGGGAAGGAAAAAGGATCTTCACTTGCAGTTCCACTGCTTTGTGCCACAGTGGCATCTAGCTGCCGCAGCCACGGATGGAATTCCACACAGCCCATGCAGCCCTGCTTGCAAGCAGGTCACTGCAGATGGGCTCTTTAGAGAGATCATCTGCCAAAATGCTGAGCATATGTAAAGTGTGATCAAAGCCTTAGCATGGCCTTAGCATTTGCTTTTTTCCCTACCCAGCAAAAGACGAGTCCTTGTAGTGAGAGACAATCCCAAGTTTCAGGTCTGAGCTTCTCAACTAAAAATGCTGAAGCTATTCAAGGTACTGGCTACAAAATTGTTCATGTGTTTGAAACCTTATTTCACTCTACTTTAGTCTTAGAAATAGTTTAAGACCTTTTTCCTAAAGCATTCCAAAATGTTTTAAAAATAATCAGCACACAGTAAATTCTCCCTAGTAAAGATTAGGGACTGAGTGGAATGAGCCCTCCCTATAGACATTAGAAAATGTTTGAGCAGCTCATAGAAGAGTTAAGAACTATTTTATTTTCTAATAGTAAAGAGGGCTGGTGAGGATTTTCTTGGGATATTTTCTGTTGAGCACATACTTATTTTGTTCACAATTATTTTATTTGGTATCTTTACAGCTATAACTTCACCAAAAATATGTCTTGTTTGTATGCAGACTTTGGCAACATAGGAAACCAAGACAATATATGCAAAGCATAATTTCCAGAGGTTCAAACTTGCAGGGGTTCTTAGCCTGCCAAGCTTTTGCTGAAGAAGTCCATTAAAATAAGTAAGGCTTCTTGTCTCCATAAAGCTGCATGCTCCAGGTATATAACAGTTTGTAGTGGCAATTGTCACTAAACATTCAGTCTTCTCCAAGTTTTCTGGTATTTTTAAGTTAAGATTTTCAAATTTTCTAATGGTTTTCCTTGTCATTCTGTAAAACAATTCAAAAGCTGTTACCACTCTGAGTGCAAAATGTTGTGAAATACATGTGGCAGTGGAAACATTTACACTTAAAATAGTGTTCAGAGTGTTTTTTTTGTGTAGGTTTTGTTGGATTTTTTGTGTTGTTTTCTTTTTTAAGTGTCAGATAGATAAGAATTAAAACTTGAAGAGTGGTCTGTGAAGGAAAAAGAAGTGTTTTTATTACTCCCATTATTCCCAGACAGGCTCTCCTGGCATTTGCCATGGTGGTGCACCTCTTGGGGCATTATCCTCCCCACCAAAACCAACCGCAGGGAGCCCGCTGAACACAGCGCACAGGGTAACAGGGCTTTATATTCAAGAGTATTCTCTGGTGGATTCTGGAACATTTAATAGTTTCTAATAGTAATAACCTCAGCTAATTAAAAAAAATAAATAAGAAAAAGTTGTGTTCATTTTTAATGCAGTGACAATTTTGTGACATTTGCTTGACAAGCTCCTTTGATCATGAACTAAAGCTGGGACTGAGGAATCCTCAAACCACATTTATGTACCATGCTGCATCCACAGAGATAGGGGGACTGACATACTACCTTGTCAGAACAATCCTTTGGTATTTTTTACACATGATATTTATGTATTTCTAATTTGTTTTAAGAGAGTTTAGTTTTAATTAAAATTTAAAGATTATGAAATCAATGATTTAGTTTCAGAGCTCTGGAGCAGAATGAGAATTTTTTAGTAAGCTTTTACATTTTTTATTGGAGGAAATTAAAGTTACAGTGTGTCATACACCAAGGCTTCTTTTTGTTTTTTATAATGAAGTGACTGAATTAAGCCAACATACAGCTCAGGTTCTGAGCCAAGGGAGGAAATTCTGTCTCCTCACAGTACTAACCTGACTGTGACCTATTGGGTGGTGGAAGTGAGTCTGTAGGAAACAGAAGGGAAGGCTGATTTACAGCCTTGCTGTATATATAATTTAGGTGTATTTTTTTCCTTCTCGGTGAGTCTCTCTTTGATTTTGTTTCTTTGCACAGATAAAGATGTGTGACAATTAAGTCCCACTGATCTGTCTGCAGGTGAGTTATAGCTCAGGGACAGCAGGTTGGAAAAAACTGACAGAGTAATGGAAACCATCAAGGCTCTCTTTCCTCTAGGCTGAAGTTTTCTATTAATTTTCTCAGCTGCAGTGAATAAAGTACATCCTTCTGCACGCATCCTGTTCTACCACTACAACATGTGTTTTGTACAACAACTGAGTAACTGTATTCTCAAAAGAATTTCTATTTGCTGTTTATTATTAGGCCAAAGTTAAAGAAAAGAAATCAAGGTGTTGTAGTAGGAAGTGTCACCAGCTGAATTAAAACTTCATTTTCATATACAGGTTGCTTAGAGATAAGACTGTGGACTTTGTGAAGCATCTGGCATTAAGCTATCTCATGGTGGCAGAAAGATATGAATTTATATCCTGCATCTGTGTTTGGAAGGCAAGGAGAATTCTGCAAATCATATGCAAGTAGTCAGCTTTACTGAAAAATGATAAAAAAAGAATTCCCTCCTAGCATCATTATCTTTAAGGGATAGAAGTGTTTTTTTGTTTTTTTTTGTTTTTTTTTTTTTCTTAATATTTTAATTTCACAGGGAGGAGGTTCTTCTAGGAATCATTTTTGGGGCTGTCTTTCCCATAACTCTTGTTAATATATGTGTAGGAGTGGGGAGGAAGGTATGAGCATGACAGGAGGAGGATGCAGGGATGGGGGGTGTAGTGGTGTGTGTTTTTGATTTTGCCTCTCTCGCTGTTGTATTTTGAGAGGGTTGTAAAAGTTATGGTTTGTCCCATGTTACCCCTGTCCCTTCCCCTTATAGTGGTTTTTGTCCAGGTTTTCCC
>WBNO01008900.1:64694-131422 GCA_013400575.1 Peucedramus taeniatus
AAGCCTCAGGGGAGGTTTTGGGGCGGCCTCTGGTGTGGCTCCCACCGCCACAAAGGGGCAAGCTAGCCGGATTCCCCGCCTCGTGGCGGCGAGGAGAAGCTGCAGGGGGGGAAAAATGGAAGTAGTTCTATCTTCTATCAAAAATATGTGTTGTCTCCAGATATTGGTTTCATCTGAAAATTACACTTAATGAAGACAAGAAAGAAAGAGACAGAACCCTTTAAACTTCTTGTTTACTTATGCCTTTAGAGATAATAGTGAAGGGAAATTACTAAAATAGAGAGCAGGGGGTAGATCCTCTTAATGATAGTGAAGTAAACTTGCACAAGTGGAGTCAAAGAATAACAGCTGCAGATTTGATACCCAACACCTGATTTACCATTTCTTTTGCTAGGTTTTTTTGGTTGTGTTTTTGGATGGCTAATACCTATATAATATCTATGTAAAGATCCTTATAGGCCAGACTGATATATGAATGCATAGCGCTATCTTAGGACTGACTGGTAGTTTTAAAATTATTAGGAGAAAGATTGGGGGCAGAAATCTGCCTTATTCCAAAATAGTGGAATTAGAGGAGAAACAGAAGTGGAAGGAAAATTAAAAATTACTGTATGATGAAGAGGCAGGCTAATATGTAGGAGGGAAGTCAAGAGAGAAAATCACTGCAAAAATAACAAGCTTTCAGATTAAAACTTTGATTTATATACTTGAATATGGCAGAAAAAAATCTCACAAGAACTGAAGAACTGAGAAACACACTAAAGCAGAAATCTGAAGACATTGACTGTACTTACGGTGATTTCGGATAGAATTTTATCTTTAAAAATACAATTTATTTTTAATTATTATTATATATTTAATTATATTTAGTATATCAAAAATATACTAAAGGAATTATTGTTTGTATGGGTTCCTGGGGAAACATTATCTGAAATTAGGAAACCAATCATGTTTGCTTTTTTCCCTGCTGTTAGGAAATCTGTTTCCCATCATTCTTTATTTTCAGAATATCATCCTTTTGAATTTCTCTTTTGGTTTATTAGAGCAAGTTATTAGGATCAAGATGAGAAAGTGTGCTGCTTTTACACAAGGTTTTTAGCTTAAGAACTTAACTTGTTTGTCTTGTAGAAAAGTCTTGTTCTAAATGTCAAAGATTTGATGAGTGGTCTAAATTACAAAAAAAATAGTAAATTGTGAAATGGGAATAGGAAAGAATTCCTTGGTGGAATCTTCTTCTCAGTGTATTAAGAGTTTCCCTCTGGGCTTTAGAAATTTTGGGATGAGTAAGGAGGGTCCTCTGTTCTGAGGTCATCAAGTCATTATCCTAAGTCACATAAGCCCAAGCACACTTTGATAAACTAGTAGATAAATATATTATCAATTTTTCCGTTAGTAAGCACCTCTCTAGATGGTCTTATGCTAAATAGTATCCATGGTCTTAGATGCAAAGCTGGATATTGTATTTAGTGGAATAAAACCCTGAAATCTTTCATCATATTCAAACCTGGGGATAGGTTGTTACTAATCAAAGCCATAAAGAAACATGTAAGCAATGCATACAGGTGCTGGCCCCTGAAGTTTTGGCATGGAGAAAAAAACTCTCCCAGGATCCCATAGGTAAGCCTCTTAGAAAAGTTAATAGTTTGAGCTGTTCAGAAAAAACTTTTTTTCTTCTTCTCACCAGTATAGTGCAAGCTCATTACCAACAAAACCAATCAGACGAGGTGCTAATGAGGTTTCAAGGGCAATTGGTATATTTATTCAGAGACCAACATTTCCTCTTTCAGTGGCCAAAGCCCTGCTATGCAATTATTGTTCAATGCAATCGGAAGAATGCTTTAAATAAAAAAGGAGAAATAATAATAAAATGATAATAATAATAATAATAATAGTAATAATAGTTAGGCAGAAGAACTAAATTAAATAACATCTGTGTTGAGAGCCACAGTAAAACCTTCATTAACTTAGGTGAAGTTCCCATGGTAAGAACCCCTCATTTTCCTGATACCACAGGTTCCTCTGAGTAAGTCACCACCATTCCTGCTGTCAGCAAGTAACAACAGGAGCTGCAGTTGTCCAGAGTGGGCTCTACCTATGGGATGCTGTGTTCTCAGGCCCCAGCTCAGCAAAGCCCTGATTGCTGGGGTGAGCTCTTGGCACATCAGGAGTCCCAGATGTCCTCCAAGTGCTTTGCTGGACAGGTGCCAACATGCTCAGCTCTTTGAACAACTAGGTTATGTACAGTAAACATAAATTTTACCCTATGGTCTCAGTTTTGATGCTGCCAAGTTCACCTCGTGTTTGTAGGCTGGTGACTCCAATGATGTTATTAGTCTGCACTCAGAAGAAAAATCTTTAGTTCTGGGACAGTCTCAGAAAACAATGTGGCCGGAGGAACCACTGGCCCATCCTAGTTGTGTTTCAGGTGTCCAGCATATATGTCCCCACCCAGGGAATCCCTGATGAACACAGCAAATGTTTTTTCAAAGAACTCTTTCAATTAATGAAACTGAGCTGCATTTTTAATTTGTTTCCAGTCTTCACAATGCAAAAGCAATGCAGCAGAAAATGTTGCCTCACACTGCTGCTCATTGCTGATTCCTGGCCAAAAGAAATCACTAAGTACTGCAAGGATGAATGGCTCTAAAATATGTATCAGCTGAATCATATTGGGTTTTTTTTGTTATTGTTTTGCTGCATTTTTTTTAAAGCTGAGACCACACTGTACTTGTGGGATTGAGCTGGGAACCAGTTTATTAAACTAACAAAATGAGACAGGTATATAGTTCAGAACTGTCAGAAGGAGACAGCCCTGATCCAACTCAGTGTCTTACTGATGAAGCACTGTATTTATGGGGCTGGTACAAAAAGTTTTTGAGGTGATGAACAATACAGGTAATTTTTTGTGCATTATATTTTGCAAGTTATAACTATTTGTGTCAATCTGAATACCACAAATCAAGTATGTATGTGAGCCTCTAAAAGACCGGTGAAAACCTCATTCTTCAAAAATGATGACATTTTTATTCTTAGTTGGTTTTGAAAGCTAACACAGAAACTGGCCAGTGAAAGGATAGAAACATTTTCATGAATCTTGATTTGTTTAGAGCAGTGTCTCAGAGGTAAAACTGACCCAAGCACCTCTGTTTAGAGTTGCTCTTCTGACTCTGAACCAACACAATGAAAAAAAATCACAGTTTCAAAAACAGTGGCATTTTGTTTGTAATTTTGTTTCTTGTGTGCATTACAGGATCAGGGTCTTCAAGGAAAGGGAAGAGAACAAAACCCAGTATCAGTAAATAACAATAAAGAATGTAGGTAGTAAATACCAGCTCCAAAGCATGAGGAAGGACTTAAAGAGCAAGATCCTCATTTTTGTGAGACCCAGCTTGAGACTGACCATAAACCAGAACTCTTGGAGAGATAATTGGCGTGGATTTGAAAGCTAAAACCTGAACTTTCTAATTTGAATTTGTTTTGTTTCTTATATCTCATGGAAGATTTATAGGTCAGTAAGATATTTCTGAAGGTTTCCTCATATATATATATATATATATATATGTGTGTGTGTGTCTGTGTGTGTCTGTGTGTGTATAATGTGTATATATATTCATTAGAAAAATAATTTTAATGCCCTGTCTCTGTTACTTATATCTTATAGTACTGTTCCTCTCCAGAAAATTTATCTATTCCCATTATAATGATAGGTAGTTTTGATGAGATTTCAGGTTAATACTCTGATTAAAATTCTATTTCCACTTTGTACCCTTCCCTTTTTAGTTTAAATGTGGGGCTGGAATAAAAAACTCCAAACATTAACTGAATTGTTACTTGTGAAAGTTATGCAAATTACAATTGTCTGTTATATTAATTAACTGTGTTCATCGGAATAGCATATGAAAAATTAAATATATTCCAAAATGTTAAATAATAGCTGGTTCATTCTGAAACTAAAAAAATTAAACAGATATATGGTCATAGTCTGCTATTCACCCTGTGAAATTGCATTTGACCTCCAATCGGGTAATTGTATTATGCCTGCCTAAATTTCCATGCACAGTGATTTACAATTGAACATATTATTCTCCTCCTCCTCTCTGACTGTAGAGCATGCTGCTGCTATTTATTGCAGTGTAGTTATATTTATTGCAGTGTAGTTATATTAATTTAAAGGATGATTGTGTTTTAGTGGCTCACTCCCATGGTTCCTACACAGGTTTCTTTGGCAATTGTGTTTTCCATCCAGGTAATTAATGCCATGTAAATAATAGATTCTTTATATTCATGTATTATATATTTTGATGTACTTCTGATGAAAAACAGAGCGGGAACAGAAGTACAGAACAAAACCAAAACCTTTGCCCCTGTTTTTTCATGCAAATTGTTGGGTACTCCTTCCTCAGGTTTGCTTCCAGAAATATCCCACAGACTACTCAATCCTCTTTATCAGCAACAAGGACAGTTTTCCTGAAGCTGGCCTGTGACTCAAAGCAGTACCTAGTGAATATAAAGATATAGCTCACTGCCTGAACAGAAGTTCAGCATTTATCTGACATCAGTGTTCAAGCATAATTGCATGTTTAAACTCACTGAAGAGAGAAAGCTATTTCATCATGGAGAAAATAGTGTATGCTCATTTTTTATTTTTAATCAGGCTTTAGCTCTGTAGCTTTATGGTCTAAGAAGAATGCATATTAAATGGGAATAACAGGCAGAGAGAGTAATTTTAAACCTAAATTTATAGGTTTCAAATTATTAGGTAATTTTAAATTAGTAGGTAATTTGAATTATTAGGTAATTTGAAATTTGAATTTAGTAAACCTAAATTTACTACTGGTTAAGCGTGTCAGAAAATGCATTGCTTTGGAATAGCTGAAGTCCAGTGTGATAGAGCTGTTACAAACAGCCCTTTTCCCACTCTGTGGATGGAGTTTTGTATTTTGCAGAAGGGTAAGAGCTAGATACAAAAGTGTGGTTAGGTTGGAACCACAAGCTCTGAACTGCACATAATGCCTGCTCTTGGCTGTACCTGGGCTGAACTGCAACGTACTAAATAATGCATATTCCAAGTAAATGTTAGATCTGAGTGGCAACGGAACTCTGGAGACCAGTGAAAACAAACAGGATCTTACTTCTGCCATTAGTAGATGTTTGACTATCAGTGTGAGAGAGATAAGTGCTTCTGTTATCACAACAGCTGTGAAACCTGCCTTTGTGTCAGCCTAAGTGACCCTTCCTGGAACTATCTACTCCAGGAGCAGGTTGGGTATGAAATTCCGGTATGAGCATATCCTGAGACTTGGAAATCCCAGGAATGTTTTCTGTTTGTCACCATCTTGCACATTAATATTCTCTGCTGTCAGCAAGATTGATGCAAAATACCAAATCCTGGCTTCATTTACTTAAAGGCACTTCAACCCTGGACTCAGATCCAATCTTTTTTTCAGTACAGGAATTGCATCATTCCCCAAATTTTGAATAGTTCCAAAGAAAGAGATCCAACTCTGCTTGAAGAAGAATATATCCACTATTCTTGAATACAGAGATATTGTTTTGGCTGAAGGCCAACCTCAAAATGCCAACTTTGCTACTTCAGTATCTGAAATGTGTCCCAGAGAATTACAAAAGTGCTTAATGACATTAGACTTTGAACTAGAACTATTGTTTTAGCTAGAACATATAATGTACATCCTTAATTCCTTAATTTTCTTAATTATCTCCTAATTGTAGTCTAATTAATTACTAATTTATCTTAATTTCCTCTGGTAATTTCCTTATTAGTCCCTGTTTTAATATGTTACATTTTTATCCTTTCTCCTTTAATTGGGAAATAGACTTTACAGTCTTTGCTATGACAAAAGGTAAGTCCCTATCTGCTGCACAACATACCTAAATATGGTTTTCCAGTTAGCATGGTTTCATTAGAAACTGGAATTACCATGCAACCATCAGTCTTGCTCAGAATACAGGAAAAGTTATACTTTCCTCAGGATTTAAAAGGGGGAAAAAAAAAGGTGGGTTTCTTGTGGAGACCACAGTGTCCTCAGATTTCTTTACGAAATATAGTCAATCCAATGTTTAGGACCTCAGTTTCTATTTACTTAGTTATGGTTCCTTCTGTGTCTCATTTAATCTTTAGTGATTTGATCTTTAGTGAGGTACTTCTGTTTTTTAATTTCATAAGGCTCTGAAATCAGAGCCTGCACATCCCCATGGATGGATATTCTCCACTAGCACTTTCCTCCAGGCATTTTTTCAAAAATTTTTGTTAACTATCTCTATCGTTAAAAAAACCCAACCAAAACCAGTCAAATGCTAACCAATATATATACACACAATAGAAAAAGCATATTCCTCCAGAGCTTAAGTTTCCCCTTGCTTGAAAAACTGTACATTGATTAAAAGATGTATTCCCCCCCGCTTCCCCCAAATAACTCAGGCTGGAGGTGTAACTCACAAATGCTTATATCTTGTATCCAGACGGAGGAGGAGTATTTCTAAGGGAGGAAAGTGTGCAGTTCAAATGAACTTTCACAATATAACTCAGCAACATTTTAATCAAAAAGGATTCAGTTGTTAGCACAGATGGAAGCAAAGCAGTAGGAACAGAAGCTGTCCAACAGCAGCAGAGCCAGGAAACTAGAGGTCCTCAATTTAACAGTGTTGGCAGAGTGCAATTCCCTGTAATTGTGCAGTAAGCCTGATCTTGCATACAGGCATAAGCTGGAATTGTATTAATTTTGTGGAAATTGTTTTGAGGGATAGCTCTCAGAGTCCATACCACACAAATGTAAAATAAGTAGACTTATTATGCTGCTCCACCAGTCGACAAGGACAACGCTGGGACGTTCCCTCTCTGTATGATATTAACAGTCATTACTGATTTTACCCATATAGAGCTGAGCCTGGAAAAGAAATGGACAAGTTAAGAGGAGAGAGCAGGAAGAGCTGCAGACAGGTATTGCATCGCCTTATTTGCAGTTTTGGTGGTGCAACAGAAGGATGGTAACAGAGTCTCCCAGAGCTGTAGATTGCTGAGAGTTCAGCCAAGGCTGCACCTATAGTGAACTGAACTGCCACCAGCTGCTGCTTGTCCCTGCCCAGGGTGTGATCTTCACAGGGTCAGAGCATTACCCTGAAGGCAAAGCCCAGACTCACCTCACATGGCCAGTGATGATAGATTCAAACTTAGGTGCTCCTGTAAAGCAGCTCTGAAATGTTCTCCTAAGATGAGAACCTCAGCCAGAAAGACAGCAGCAGACAAGCCGGGCTGTGGCATCCCGAACAGCCCCAGCCATTTGCTAATTAAATGTGTGTCAGGCCTGTCAGCACGGCCTGAGGTAAATTGGAAAGGGAACAGGAGACCTTCAGCTGGCAGCTGGTCCTGTGGCCCTGATCAGAGCCTTCTCTGGAGAACTGGGAGAGAGCAGAGCTTCTGCAAGTATTCTTCACAAGTTACATTTCTGCAGGCACCTAAACCCGGGGTAGATTTTCTTTCCAGAGGTATAACAGATTAAAAATCTAAATACAAGGAACCTTGCAAAATTGGCTCTGAGTTACCCATCACTCCTGGGACTTGTTTTAATTCACTGATCCTGTGCTCTTAGTATTTGCCTACTCTTTTTGCCTTTCAGTGTAATTTTATTAGAAAAATGATTGCAGGATTGCTATTTGCTTTTTATTTCTTGGTTTGTTTTTCATCAAGGGTTCAAAGTTTGGGCATTTTGTTGTTTGTTTACTTCATAAAAAAGATTATCTTCTGCATCTGTTGAGATGAATAACTTCCTAAAATCTGGAAATGTGGCTGTGATCTTTATTTGCCTTCTCATCTATGCTGGATAGAAATCACAGTTTTTTCTCGCCTCATAATATTTCATAATATAAATCAAGTGGTGGTGTATGACTAAAGAATTCAAACAGTGAAGAAGTGCTTGAATTTATTTTCTGGTTGTTTTCTGTTTGTTTGAGCATGAGGAGTGTTGTGCTTGTCTTTAAAAAGCCAGCAGTAAGCAGCCACATGGCTGTGAAATCCTAACTAGTCCTTTTCCCTTGGTGACTTCTGCTTTTGGGGATTAATTCTTGCTCATTTGCAAGTCTCAGTCCATTTCAAGGGAGAAGGAATAAAGTGGAACAAAGGCTAATAAGCTACCTCCTCAATGATGAACAAGCATTTAAACTTACTGTCCTCACAAGTACTGATAGTCTTGAGGCTGTAGGAATTTACCTTGTGTACACAGCCCAAGCTTCAAAGAAGTCCCATCCCTGAGCTCATAAACTGCTCACCTGTAGCACAGAATTGCCCACACGAAAAAGTAGGCCCATGTTTTTTAGGCAACCAGCTCAAAGGAAGTCAAAAGAAAATCTTTGTAGATAAAGGTGTATGGAGGCAGTTGCTGTTTCCAATTATATTGTACATAGGATTAAAGAGACGCAGAAAGTAATTTCCTTTGCTGAGACAATCCTGTATATCCACATGCACATTTTTGAAAGAAGACTTCAGAAAAGGAAAAAAAAAAACTTCTGTTTTAGAACATAAGTATTTTCTCTTATTTGTGTTAATGATGGAAGAAAAGAAGCAGCAAATTAGTTAAGGGTTTTCCTGATTTTCAGGAATAAAGTGCCTTTAAAGACACTTTCTTTTTTTGTGTTTACCCCAAAGGAAGGAGACTGTGGTGTAAATAAAGGTTCTGGAGTCCTTGAATCATCCTCCTGGACTATCTTTAAATCTAATCTTAGCCAAACACTTACTAGTTATACGATATAGTCAGAGATTAGGGGCCAAATTATCTTTTCAGCTATTCTGCTGAAACCCATTGAAATCAATGTGAGATTGGACTTGTTGAAGAGGGAAGATTTGGGCTACTGTCTGCAAGAGATAGGAACTGGGCCAATACTATAACAGCCTATTTAAAAAAAAACCAACCTATTCAAGCAAACCTAGAGTCATGCGCTGTCCTTGATGTGCACATACAGAGCTAAATATGTTGGACACATTTAAAAAAACAAATTTTTGCTAGTTGTTAGGTACAGAAGGAGTTTGGATAGAAAATTATCCAAAATTTAATAATTTTTCAATGAAGCTTATGATGCCCTATGTGTATTTTGTAGGTGAGCAGCTTTTTTTTGTGGCAGAATGCAAATGACCCTCCCAAGAAAGAGCTGATATTATAACTCTAGGTGATGAAGTGCATAGAAAAATTGAGCTTTTCCATACAGTGTTGCAATATCTTTTGTGGAAATAATGTGATCACATCTCCTGTCCCTTCCTTTTCCAGACTTTGCTACAGCACTTATGAGAAATAGTACCACTTGGTGCTGTTATGGAGTTTCAATCTCTAAATCAAAGCACTCAAAAAGGTTATGTGAAAGTAAGAAACTTACTATAAGCCATTAGGATAGTTTGGTCATGGGGCTGAGTAGACAACAAGTTCTCACCATGTCAGGACCTTTTAGTTGGGAGCCAGAGAGGCAAAAGCTGTTTTAATTTGCATCTATGCTAAACAGCTCACCTGCTTCTCCCATGTTTTAATTGAAACTTGTTACATTTCTTGTTTTATTGTTTAGGCTTTTTGGATATAATCAGGATTAAAAGTGAACCTTAGCATCTGAGGCACTGCTGTCTTTAGTCTTGAATTCTTTTCATCTATTTTTGCAAGCAGTGCCTCAGACATACCCTTAAATTTTCTTTGGTGGGTCCAAGACGTGTGGCCCCATTTTCTTGGTAGCAGTGACTATAAGAGCAGCAAATTGGTCCATACTGATACTTTTTAATGTTTTCCTGCTGTGCTTCGGCACTGGGGTGCTTGTGATACAGTTTTCTATAGCTCCTGTAGTCATATAGACATGTTTAAATTCACAGAATTGTTAGTGTTGAAAGGGACCTTCAAATCATCTGGTTCCAAACTCCCTGTCACAGGCAGGGCCACCTTCCATCAGACCAGGTTGCTAAAAGCCCCATTCACCCTTAAACACTTCCATGGATGGGGCATCCACAGCTTCCTGAGCAAAAAGGGTGTGGCACTGCTTTGTGCTGGTAGGTAGACATATTGTATATTAAAAGAAGCTGTTTTTTTTTCAGTAGCAGATAGAAAAATTCATAGCATTATATCCAGGAAAAACAAAACCAAACAAACAACAAAACAAACCAGAAAACAAACCATAAAATATTTTAAGGCTCTTGGATAAAAGGGGATTTATAGAAATGTAGTCATTTTATTAAGTAACAATACTTTCAGCATAAAATCTATGCACATGAAAAAGAGTAGTTGGCAGCCTGTAGAAGGATCACCGTGTGCTGAGATGTTGACAACAATGAACAGCTCTGGAACACCAACAGGAACCACTGTGCTTCATGTGCACAGTGCAGGATGTGAACACCCTGCAACAGCTTCATCCAGAGTGGTAAAGACATGTAAAACTGAGCTGCAACAGTGTAAGAAAAATACAAAATAAAGTGAGCAGCAAACTACACCTGGGTCTCTTCTTAGAGAATAAATTGGATACATAGTAAAGCAGAACTTGTGTTGATTGGCAGCTGACACTAGCTCTTTCTTAAATTGGATATTATTTGGGATTTTACTGCAGCACTGAACACGGAAAAGAGATTCATGCGAGTTTGTCAGCATGAATCAGAGGTGGTAAACCTTTGGAAAGACCTGCCACACTGAAAGGTTTGTTTATTCCCATTTGGACAGATTTTGTTCTCTGAGATGTATCTAAAAATCCTCATGCTCTGACCCCTTTTGTTCATTTGTGCCTGTTCTCTGTTTCTTTAATTCTCCTACAAAAGCCTGGATTTCTGTAGGGAACTGCTGAGCGTGAAAATGTTGCCCTGTTTCCTGAAAGTGAAGTTAGGGTATTTCTTACGAAATATAAAGATTTTACAAGCAATAGCAAAGCAAATGAAGACAGATTTATCTGGATACGATGAATTCCACATGTAATACAAGACTGAGTGTTCCTTTTTTTTTTTTTTTTTTTTAATATTATTTTTCTTTATTGGTGACAGTACTACAACACAACATTCCAAATTATGAAACCCCAGAAATAGAGTCCTAATTACCTGGACTGCTGATAAAGGCAATCATCTAAGTTTTTGGGGCACTTGTATGCACATTTCTTTCCAATTAGCACATTCCAGATGAGGTCCCAGTAGCTGCCTGAAATCAGCTTTTCATAGATGCAGTAAATATTTTTCTGTGCAAAGGGGAAAACTTCAGGTAGTCATGGGATAAGTAGATGACATCTTTGAATATGCCATAGTTATTAGCCACTTACTTAAGATGTACAGCATGAAAGTCTTTGATATGAATCTGAGACCAAATGCATCAATTTTCCCCTTTTTTTTTTTTTACACTGCTTTATATTGTTGAGCCTAAAGATAGATAATTGATTGAAAAAATGCTATAATTTAAACCATTATCATGTCATTGTATGTCTTGATAATGTTCTCTGGAATTTTTTATCTAATTCAAGTTTAATTTGACTTCTTCAATTTTTTGTAGTAGCTTTCTTCTGCATTAAAATCTGACCAAAATTTTTACATTAATATGCTTGGCTCAAACCATTCACTTTCCTGGTAAATTTAGTAATGGACTTGTTTGATGCAAAATTGGTGCTTTATTTACCTTTCATTTATTTTTAAAAAGTGCATGCCAGAACACACTAGTTGCATAAATTAGAAGTTTGGTAAGATCCATAAAGTCAGAAAACTGGTGCCACATGAAAACTTGCATTCCTGCTGTCTGATTTCAGGAAATAAAAAGAACTATCTGGAAGGTTGTGCCCTGGTATAGAAGAATTGAGAGAGAAGGGGGAAAAAAATCATATTTAAGAAGAACTAAAAGACTATACACATTTCTCATTTATCTGGACTAGCACATTTATTGGGTAAGTCAAAGAAATGCCTTCATATTTTATTGCTGTGATTTTTTTTAGGTTTTCATCTTGCTGCATAGGGTACATAAAGCAGCTTTTCAAGAACAAAAGCAAATGAAAACTATGATTTTTCTTTTTCCAACTGCCCCAAGTGTTTTTGTACCAAATAAAAATATGACTAGACATAATTTTTAAATACAACTCCAGGTACAACTTAAAACTAAAAGGAATCATTTTTCAAACTACAAATCCTTTGGGACACTCAGGGAAATGAGTGAAGATTAAAAAAAAAAATTGTATGTGTATATATGTGGGTTTTGTGGTGACAGCCTCTGCCAGAATGAGTTCCAGTTAGAATTGTCTGTCTCACTAAAATTCTACTTTTTTCCTGCACGTTTCCAGTCCACTGTTTCTCAGTCCATTACTCTTTGTTTCATCGTACTAATTACATTCCCAGGCTCTTTGAGTGTGCATCAAGCTCAGTGGTGCTCACGCTGTGGGTGAATTAATTAAAGCACCAAGAAATTCATGCTCAGCAAGGAGAACAATTGGCTGGATGCGCTTGGATGTAGATTTTACCTGCAAAGACCTCGGGGCACGCGAAGGAACCGCTGTGAGCATGTCCCCCGTGTTGGGGCTGAGGCGGGTGCCGCGTCTCTGTGCTGAACCGAGGCCACCACTCATACAGCAAGTGGCTCCTTCTCCCACATCTGCTCCCCCTGCCTCCTTCCTGCTGCAGACAGCTGGCCCCATTATGCTTCAGTGGGGTGAAGGATACAAAGAACAAATGCCTGGTGGAGGCATTATGTGTAGGAAAGAAGTGCAGGAAGGGAGTCCAGGAGCCTGGAATAGAGGTAATGCAGATGAAGCTCCTGCCTGACAGCAGGACCTGGAGGAGTGTTACTGCCAAGCCATCTGGGATAGAAATTTGGTAATGAGAGGACACTACTACACCATTCCATCATCTGTGATGATTTTCTGGAAGTTTTAAGTCTTGATGTGTGAGTGAGTCCAGAACTATAACACAGGAGAAGGAGGACTGGCTGACAGCCTTTCTAAGAATTAAGCCCAGCAAGTAACATCCCTCTAATGCAATGAGATTATAACTGCCTAATTGAATTACCAATGAAATTTCAGAGATTTCACAGTGGTTATACACTCTCTGTGTGTGTGTGTGTCACAGTTCATCCATTATTTAGCCAGATATTCTTAGGATCTGGGTTTGCATCAGGTTACTGGGAGCCTGCCTGTGGCCTTGTAAAGGAGGAAGAAATCAATAGCAGGGGCCCACTGCTATCCTTACCAATGTCAGTGAGTTTTGCAAAAGGACTTCCAAAGAACAGAGATTACATTTAGGGCCTCAACCACACACTCAAAAATAGAACAGATTGTGTTCAAACTGATCAAATAATTCTCTGTCTCTACAGCATCTCTTATTCCTATTCATCAGCAGATGATCTTATCACTTGGTTCCACATGAGCTGCATTGCTTTTGATGATGTCATTTTTAGAGCTCTTTTGTTTAAAACTGTGCAACTTCCCATATGGACACTTTTATTAATTTAGTTCAATACTTCATTGATTTAGTTTTATATGGGAAAGAAATCACTTAAAATTCATATGAATTTGGTTTAAATTGGATTGCCCACAGATACTGTTAAGTTCACAAATTTTGCAACCTAATAATAACTTCAAGGGCCTTCATTCCTTCTTCATTACTCTCTTTCAAGCTCTGTAATAAGTCAATTGTTTCTCACCCCACTCATCTTGCTGCTGCAAGATTTTCCACAGTTAATTAAATTTAGTTCAACATCTTTAAATGCTTAACCTTTTAAAACCATAGACAAATATTGCTTAAGATTCAGCACTGTACATATAATTTATAACTTTTAAAATCTATCAACTCCATACAGTCTGATATATAGCTATAGAGCTAGGGGGATTTCTGTTTTGTTTATATGTTGGAATTTTTTTCCTATTTACTATTTCTTAGTAGGAAACTTTAAGAGAATTCACTTTCATAATTTCAGAGAAAGTCTTCTGCTTTAGCAGAAGTTTAGCATAGTGTAATGTACCATGATGGAGTCAGCTAGCTTTAAAATACTGCTCTAAAATTGGCCATTGGCCGGGCTGATTTGCTTCATGAATTAGAGAAAATTAAAGCCTCTTACCCTGGTGGTGCTTACTGGCAAATAAGAGCTTCTGGAACTTAGGGACATCACAGATCTGTCCCTTTTTTTTCCTGATTATCTTCTCTGCAGTGGAGTCCAGTAAACGGGACATGGCACCACACCAATATTCCTACTCATTAGTGAAAATCCTGTCCCTAGGAATACTGTGCAATTGGACTTACCCATTCATTGGCTTCAAAGCAGATAAAATGGTGCTGTTGCTCTGATATTTATTGGATTATTGCATAGTAGTGCTACCGGTTGTGTCCAAAAACTTTCTAAGACCTCAAATTCATTCCTTTAAAAATATGCGAAAGATGAGATGTTAGAAGAGATACCTGTTGCCTTATAACCAGGTGGGCTGGAACTTATTACAGAAACAAGAGTAAGGATATTTGACAGCCTTTTGGTTTTGCCTTTTTGCTACTGTTCTCCTGAGGGAAACAAAACCTTGTGCTAGCAAGTAGAAGCTGCCAGTTTAGCAAAAGAAAAAAACCGTACAGGTCTTACAAGAAATGCTGTGAAACTTGTGATAATAACAAGACAAAACCAGATGCAGCTGCAAAAAAAAAAAAAAAAAAAAAAACAAAAACAAATAAACCTCTATCTTATATCTTGACTCTTCTTCTTGTGGTGGTTAAACATCCCATTCCTGAAGAATATATGAGGCTAATGTCTAAACTATGATGTCAGTGAAACAACAGCAAGTTTAAAAGAGACCATTTGTTCAAGGAAGCAGTTTGCCAATGGATGCATTGTCCAGTGGTAGAGAGCTAAATAATGCACAGTTATTATTGTTTAACATTGGACATTGGACATCAAGATGTAAGACTGAGAGGCCTGAATGAGATCCATACCTACATTGTGAACTAAATTATTTTGGTAGCACTCAAGAAGTGGAGTTTCACTTTAGTTCCCTGTCAGATACAATATGAAAGAACTATGAAAGAATATGAAAGAATTTATAGTCTTTTTTTTTGTCTGCCCAACAGATACACTTGCAGCTGATGACAGAAATGAAGACAAAATTACCAGAAGTTTATCTTGCAGGATTTCTGTCCAAGATGAAAAATATTAATGCCAGTATCTCCCAGAAATAATATTCACTTTGAAAATTTTAGGCACATTTGTCAGACTTAGTAATTCAAAACAGTTACTGTTTACATTTCTGAAAGCATGTCTGCACATAAACGGGCTGAATCAGAAGAAGGATCTGCATGCATATCATGCCTTGTGCTGTTACACAACAGGTCAGATTAGATAGTCTTTTCTTGCCTCAAAAATTCTATGAATCAAATTCAATTTCTGAACTTTGGAAGCATCTCAGATTTTCTTTTCATATGCAAATCAGGTCTAATTTACCCCAGAACAGTTACAACACATCCGCAATCAATGTCACTATGATAGGATCAGGTAGCCTATATTACCATGGACAATAGAAATGTGATTCCCTCCACTCAAGGGGGTCACAGCTGTGGCTGACATGAGGTTGCCACTTGTCCCATAGAAAATCATACTTCTCATAATATATTCTCAAATCCCATGTTCTTTTTTTGGAGGGGTAAAGACTATTGCTTAACTTGCATTTTCCACTTCTATATGAAAAAAAAAAAAAAGAGTGAGTTCTGGCAACAGTTATGCTACAAAATCTTTTATTTGTCCCTAATGTATTGCTGCTGCATTCCCTGTTGGATGGGAACACCTGTTTTGTTCTGAAGGTTGCAGCTGGAGTCAACATCACCTCAACAAAACTGCTAATGATAGGATTTCTTTCCTTTTGAGAGAAGCACCCAAATTAAAATCTTGTGATCTGCATTACTGAATACTTCAGTTTTCTTCTGCACCTGACAAGTTGAACTTGTATTTCAGTATCTCTGTAATCTTAGTCTAGCACATCTGGCTGAGCTGGAAAAATTCAGGATCATTTAGGGCTGGGCTTTAAGATCCATGCATTGCTTCCCCAGCTGTAGCCAAGGCTGCATAAAGCTTTGGCAATGATTATTGGAGAACATAGATGATGCATTTGCACTGTGGCACTGGTATATATTTTCCTTACCAATGTTTTAGTAGTCCCTTCATGAAAGAAAGGGACATTTTAATCCAGGATGTTTTTAAATGTCTTTTCTGGCACTGCAATTTTGTCGCTTAGCAAATGCAGAGAATGTGGGTCCTCACATCGGAATGACCCACCCAGATGACACTTTACTTTCACAAAGACAATTGCCAGGGCAACTGGGCTGGTGAAGCTCTAGGAAAGGAAATGAAGTCACATCCTCTTCTGATACTATTTTCAAAATGAAGAAAGCAGAAGAGGAGGTTTAAGTCCTAAGGGCAGCATGAATAACTCAGGTATTACATGGAATATGAGGGAACTGAAGAGGAAGAGCTGTGATTCCTGAAGACTGTTACTTTAGGATATAATGAAGAAGCTTATTGCCCAGCATATATAAGAAGTTAACTGCAATAGTTTGGTTCTCCATCTTCATGGTGATATATCAAATACATCATTATTTTATGTAGCTTTAAGTAGTAAACTTTATTATGATTATAAATGATAGACATTAATGGATCATTAATACGTATAGTAATACTGAATTTTCATAAAACAATTTCAAATCGTTTAAAAGTCTCCCTAAGAACCTTTCTAACATCCTCCACTAGAAAATTACTTTATTTTATTTATCCCTAATCATTCCACACTTCCCTGGTTCCACTAATTACTGCTTCAATTCTCAATTGTTTGTTTAGATCACCTTTAACCATCATTCCCATAAATTAAAATACACCATCAGCTTGTCAGGCTTCAGATGAATTTCTGGGTTTGTATTTCCCAAAGTATACACTGTAGATAGTGCCCAGGAAGGTTCTACACATGAATCACATTATGGTATTCTACAGAATATGTTTACATTTATGGCTATGCTACATATAATTACTCAGGCAGGTTTTTTTAACATCTTAAGTAACCAGCTGATTAATTCATGTCTCGAGATAGCCTGAGATCTGCAGTTAATGGTTATCCTTTTCTGCTGAATTTTAGGATGATAACTATTGGCCAGGTACCACAAAAGTCAGGAAACTGAGGCCAATTTATATCTAATGCAACAAAATTCCTTGCTATAGAATGAATAAATAAGCATAGGCACAAATGTCATAGATCCTGAAATGTGTTGTATTCACCATAAAATGGATTAACATGTTGGATCTACTGTGGTATAATAAGGGCTCAAAACTATCCAGTGACTTTGGACAAAGTCTAATTGTGTAGTCTTTCAAAGCCAAGTCTTTCTTTGTGGTTGATTACAGTCTGAAATTGTGCATGTGTGTTTTGTTTATTAAGTCAGGATAAAGAATACAGTGGAACTAAATTATGAACTTGTGCAGTCATGGTTGTGAAGTTATCTCTAATAAGTATAAAACAAATTTTTAATTGCTCAGATTCTTCTGACCTTTCCAAAAACTTATTTCTAAGTGCAGATAAGCACAGACAGGTCAGTTATGGCTGCCTCCACTACATTCCAACCTTCTGATCCAGCCATGTTTCTGGGGGCCTCCTAGAGACTCAGACTTGCATTTGGTAAAGGCTCACTCTATTATTAGCCCGTCTGTTCACATGTACTGCTAAATTCTGACTGATGTCACGAGCAGGGTGTTCCCCTGAGTGCTGCCTCAGGCTCCTTCCACCTTCAAGCTTCCATTCATGGAAAATTGACTGCTTACTTAGAGACTGAAGTCCTTCACACTCATAATATCTAAATTCTGACCATAGAGCTATGTGGAGAATTATTCTGACCCCTTCTGTATAATTTCTATGCAGCACTACAGTGGTGGATCACCCTACTACTATAATCATCCATTATAACCAGGCATCAACAAACTCCCAGTAATTTAACACATGCTGTACATGGAACAACATATAAAGAATTTTATGATTTCTGAAAGTGAAGCTTTCAAGAAATGGATTTTCCTCATTATCCTAGAGCATCAAAGACTTGTAATTCTTCTGCATGCAAAAAGTTTGTCAAATTGACATAACTTCACAACCAGGCTAGCGGAAATATGAATTAAAACTATAAAGATTCTCATGTTGTTTTATTTTAGTAAAACAAATGCATTCTTATGAAGTTCATCCGAAGTCTTTATCTTTGAAAATTAATTAGTAAATTGACCTAATATCTCAAGACAGACTTGCAGCTCTGGAGTGAGATCAAATAGTGATGAATAAGAGTAATCTGAAAAAGTATATTCTAATAATTTTATTTTGAATCGTGATCAGGAATTGTGAAAGCATCTTTGTGAGGAACCATTTGAAATTGCTTAGTTGAATTATATTTTGTCATTACAATGAAGCTTCAATTTTACGAGATTTTAATTGTATTTTTCTTCAGACTTCTGTTCACTTTTTAGCCTCTAATTTGACTTAATTTCAGCACTTCCTATGAAGAGTCCAATTTTACTTCAGTATTTTCCAGCCAGATATTCTATATGATTAATTTTGAACCTCTTTGGTGTAAGCTGATTCTTGACAACACAAAAAGTATTTCAAATATATATGGAAATGCTTTGTATTCTCCTGCTGTTTGTCAATTTTTTTTTTGCTTTTACACAGGAGTTTTCTCCTTGATCTTCATATTCATATTCAATATTCTATTCATATTGGCAACATTTAAAAAAATAATTTTCTCATTGAAAATAGGTAATTTGAATAATTATCATTATTATCATCAATAATTATCATGAATAATTATCATATCTTTTCATTGAAATATTGGTGTGCTTTAAAAAATGCTTATCCGAAGCATATCTGTGGTGATTTTTTTTTTCTGGAGAAAGATGATCATGAATCACTTACTGGATTTCTCAAGGCTTGGGTGTCCTGGAATTAAGATGCTTTTTACTTCTAAACTTTATCCAAGATCGAAGGAAAAAGTGCATGAAAGAAATCTCTTTAAGAAATCAGTCTGATGTTCATGTGAACCCAAAATTAATGCTGCTTTGAATTCAGCCTGTGTCTGTAAGCTCTCCCCTTCTTTGGAACTGGACACATTTAGAAGAGATAGCCGTAAACCAGTTTCTTTATTGGTCCAGCTCACATATTATGTATTTTCACAGAAACAGGACAATTCTCATTAAGAATTTGTCATGTATATTCAGAGAAAGGCCTTTTTGTAAGCATCTCACTTGCAGAGAAAGAATGGCATACGCGCATTTTGTACTCATTTAGACTCCATCCCTGTGAATGATCACCTGTAATAACCCAAAATTATTACTTTGTGGACTGTGTACTTCATTTTGCTACTCTTTTTCTCCTGCTGCATAAAGAATGCATTATGCAAGGTGGGTAATGCTGTTCCATCTAAAAATAAAAATTTAAAAAAGCATTTGTAGGAATGCAGTCATTCAATAAAAAAGCTCTAATTGCAGAATTCAGTGAATGTTTTACACTGATTAATTTATCTACTATATTTATTTTCTTGTTTTGCAAGCAGAACAAAAATAAATTTTCATTACCTTACATTGTATACACAAACACATTCTTTACAACAGAAAGACTAAATGATGAAATTACTCTAAGACACACAAGAAAGTCTAGAAATAAGGATTTGTTTGTGGGCTTTTTTTCTTCCTCACTTTTAAAATTCTAATATATGTGCTTGTATGGGCACTGTAAAATAGGCTCATTTTAGGATGGTTCTGAGGGTGAGAAAAGTAATTTGACATAATAAGAAATACCTTTGCAAGTCTTCAAGCTGTTCTATTCATTATAGAGTGTTATAATACTGCCACATAGGGCACAAAAGGAAATTATAAAAATAAAAGCTGAATTATGATATGGAGAGATTGAAAATGGACTATGATTTTATGATGGATTTTTTTCTTTTAATCTGAAAAGAATAGAAATTAAATGTAGTCTGGGATTTTTTGCAAACCAGAACATTCAAATTTTATTGCATGTTACAAGAAAAATAATAAGAATACTTGGTGGACCAAGTCCAAAAGTTTATCCAAAACTGTATTTTACATTTGTATTCCTTAAAGACTTGTCTGTACATATTTCCTTTCTGTCTTTTGCAGCTCCAGAAGTGATTTCAGAAGTTGTATTTTAAAACCAAATATTGAAAATAAGTCTGTAAAGATCAATAAAAAGCTAAATTATTCAGTACCAAGCAGAAAAAATGTTTTGTTCCACCTCTCTTATTATTAAATATTGAAATAAAGCCTCTGAATATTTATGAAGTAGAGGAATATTTTAGCAACTTCCTAAAAAAATCTAGGATTCTAAATCCACCTAGAGGTGAATGATTTTCTTTGTTTTTTTTTTAAATGCTGTTCTCTCTTCAAATTTTAGAGGACTTAAATCTGAGGTGTGTCCTGTGCTAAACTTCCATGTAGTAGACAAGAAAGATATTTGTTACTAGTTAATCTTTTGCTATTATCCAATCTCCACTTCCTCAGAACCACAGGATCTTATGAGGAACTAAAAAAATAAGGGTTTGTGTTTTTGAAAAGAGGCTTTTTTAAATTAAAAGAAAGTCAAAGTAAGCATACTAAAAATACATTTGATTGGAGAATATTCACTTTTGCAAAGCAATTCAAAAAACATTGGCTTTCTGCCTATAAAGCACTTTGTTTTTCCTCTGTAAATAACATTTTAATGTAGCATTAACAATCCATTTCCTTTCCTCTATGATGATAAATATTTTTTCATGTCTGTATTTGGTCTTTAAAAAAACAAACAAAAAACCCTGAAGTACTGCAGGCATATATAACTTGTACATATTGAGTCTTTGAAGACAGATTTCACTGAAGTCTCAAAGATTTCTTGGCTCTTAATATTTTTTTTTGGTTGGCTCATTTGAATTCAAACCTCTGATGTACTTTGTCTTTGCAAAGTGCACTACAAGGTCACAAGTTTCTGGGGTTATAAAACTGTTCCAGCCTTCTTAAATTCTAGCAGTTTCTGTTGTTTTAGTTAAGTCTCTCTCTTTTTTTTCATTTTTGCAGTTTTGTGTTTTTGGGTTTTTTTTGGTTTGGTTTGGTTTGGGTTTTTTTGTTTGTTTTGTTTTGTTTGTTTGTTTTTTTTTTTTTTTGTTTGGGGTTTTTTTGTTGTTTTGGTTTGGTTTTGGTTTTGGTTTTGGGTTTTTTTGTTTTGTTTTGTTTGGTTTTGTTTTGTTTTTGTGCATTTTTTTTGGTTTGGTTTGGTTTGGTTTGGTTTTTTTTATTCCATTGATATGGAGAAATGAAAAACGGAGAATTTGCAGTTTTCTGTCCATGTGATCATTGAGTGCTTTATGTGGTGTCTCATATAAAATTAACAGAATTTAGAGAGGAAAGTAAAGAATGTGAATATTCCAGTGTTTGGAAAAGAGATACTGAGATAGAAAGCTGTTAATTTTTAATTTTTTTTATAAGTCTTTAAAATATTCTGGGTCCTGCCCTGTTTAATACAGTATAATATATCCTAGCACATCCCCCATTGTATGACCAATGGCTAGGGTGAGGATATCCCTGTGTTTGTTTTCTTTTGAGTCCTTTTGAGCCAATTTATAAGTAAAAATCCAGACCTGGGTCAGACTGGCAGATACTCCTTCCATGGCATGCAATGAGACTACACTGAAGTGAGCATTAAAACGCTAAAGTGTAACATGCAGCATTATGCAGGGCACAACCCCAAACTTTTTCTTGCTCACAGTTCAGTCAGTGGGCATTTAGCTTCCTTCCTCTGCTTGGGATGAAGTTATGGCAACACAAATCTGTGACGTGAAATTGACCTTGGTTGAATGAAACAGTTCTTTGTGTTGGAGTAGAGGTTGAATACAGTTCCACACTTTTCTTCCCTTGTCACCTTCCCCTGCTTTTGATGCTTGTTGCATTACCGTGTGTGCTACAGAAGATGCAACACAACATTTTTTAAGGTTTATTTCTAGCAGCTTGCAACAAACTTATGTTGAGTATGCTGCTTTTCCAGTCCTTAAAATGCAGTCATTTTGGTGATGACTATTTTTTCACATAACCCGAACACATCCTATGTCTGAAGTAACAAACTATAATTTATTTTCATGAAAAATGATTTCTCAAATTTACAGGTTTTAGCGCTTGTTCATGTGTTGGTGTTTTACAATTTCAGAAGTACAGAAGTTTCTTGCCTTGGAGAAAGAAGGCAATCATAGCCATTTCTACTTAAGTTTAGTGTTTGTACCGCAAGATGTGGAAAGGAGAAAAAGCAAGTGGGGAAGTAACTCAAGTAGCTTAGACCAAAAACACAGAAGGCAATTTAAGAGATTAACTTGAACCTTAAATATATTATACATCTGAGAACTGCGATGAACTCTTCAAGTGTCCACTGCAGCTAATAGCATTTTGAAATGTGACTTTCCTAGCATTCAATTATTCTTTGACTAGTTTGCCATGACTTCAAGCTTTCTGCATGGGGGTGTATTACTGCAGGTGTTGCTTCGAAGTTTAATACTAATTTGCCAGAAATACTCAACATTATGCTATTGCAAAAGTGCCATTTCTCAGCTTTATGATTCCCACTTCTTGTCTTAAGCCATGTCAGTATTTTGTAAACTGTCTCTGACTTCCTGCAATTGAGTGGATGGAAGGAAAAAAATCATCTTATAACATGTAAATATCAATGAATGTAACATTTATCACAAAGGAAGTTTTGGCATTGTAAAGACTGAGATTTTGAACTTGTAAAGCTCTAAGATTTTACTAACTTTACTAAAATTTCCGGGTTTTCTTTACTATGGTTATGGAGGTTCTGAATCTGTTTTTTTGTTGACTTTTTTTGTTGTTGGTTTTTTTCCCCAGTTTTGTTTTGCTTAGCCTGGAAGTGTTAACTGATGTATAAAATAGGTTTCTGTTTTATTATTTATTTGGAAAATCTGCTACCAGTTTCCACGGCAGTTCAGAGATCTAAAAAGGTGAATGAACTTTAAATATTTAAAATCCAGTGCCACCACAGATAGCATACTCTGGTAACTCCAAAGGTACTGAGGAGAATAATCTTGTGGAAATTTGTTAAGTCTAATGCTTAGAGGAATGGCAGAGACACTACCTCTATCTGCACAGCAGAAGGGAATAATTCAGTTCCTCCACAGACCTTCAGATCAGTGCAGTGTTTATAGGCATAAAACAACCAAGGGAGTATATCAGCTTAATGTGAACCTTGATACAATATACCTGCCTTCTCCCATATGAGAAAATAAATTTGCAGATGTAGCAAGTATTTCCTAAATGCCAAGCTTTTCTGGCTTGCAAATTGCAAGATGTTTGTCATTTATCATACCTTTTAGACCATTCTTGTGGCCTGTCACTATAGCAACTCTATTGGCTTCTACAGCAACACCTGGTCCTATCAGTAGCTTTAGACCATCAAAGTTTCTTCATAAATAATCCATGTGAAAGTGAATGTAGCTGTCATGTTAATTTGTGGCTAACCTAGTTCTGGCAAGTTTATAATTATATTTATGAAGCAAATAAAGCAGATTGTTTTCTTTTTCTTCAGTGATGACTTAATATAAGCTGATGGAAACAAATAAAAGAAGCTTTACTGATCACAGTAAAAGTAAAAAAAAAAAAATGTAATGAGGATTTTCTAGTTTCCATCTCACAAATACACTCCTAAATCTGTCTGTCCAGTTAATATTCCTAGTGGTGCTCTTCACAAAACATATTTACTTTCCCAGTAAATACTGCATTCAACCTTTGGTTGCTTAATTCCCTTCCTTCTCCACTTCTCGCTTCAACTCTTTTCTACTCTTGCCCCCATTGCAGCCTCATCCCAATCCCTGAAAGTTAGAGATAGCATCCACAGATGACAAAATAACATTTATGTCTAAAAATATTACTTTATATCAAGAAGGACATGGTTGAGTTAAACTTCTGTTCACCACTCACTCTAAATGTGGACAATAGTAGACCGAGGGTTTGCTTTGACAGCCTTGACTTCCAGTGTCTCCTCTCCAAATATGGTCCTAATTTTGTGGCAGACCTTCCCATACGTAGGCCAAAGAACTGCTAGCTTTAGAAATCTAAAATTCTATATTGTGTTACTGTTTTTCCATTGCTTTTGATACCTGAATATATGGGTGGGAAATAGCTGGAGCAATAGGAGTCTGCAATTTTTCCCATTTGTTTTCATAGACACATTGACTAGAAAATGCAATATTGCAGGTATAAAGTAGGAGCAAATAATGGTAGACTGAAAATAAACTGTTTGAGAGACTGTAAGGGAAAAGTGTGCCCATAGGACATTATGTCCTCCAGAATTAGTCCTTATACATCACTGTTCAAGTCTGATGAAAACTTTCTGTTTGCTTTCAGAGGAAAAGATGGTTATCTCTTCAGTCACGATAAACAGCTAGGTTCACCAAATGGCAATTGTCATCAGTGGTCACTGCAATCTAGCACTGAAAAAGATATGCATATGACATAATTATGGTTTCCATCTCTATACTTTTTTGACAATGACCATTTAAACTATTAGTAAATTTTACAGGTTGTATTTCTGTTTATACAGATATTCTGAACTACACAACTGAAATAAACTAATTTTATCCGTCAAAGTATTCCTAAGGCATATGTTTATTGTATTTGGGATTCTATTTTTTCTGTCTCTGTATTACGGGAGACTTTCATTAATTCAGAGCATTGTGAAAATTTGTAGCTCACATCATAAAGAACAATTTCTCCATTCATAATTATACCTTCCTGCCAATTTTTCTTTCTTCCAGTCTCTGAAAAGAATCCTTTAAATACAGTATATATGACATGATTTAGAAACCAAAGTAACCACATCAACTGAAATCAAAGTAAGCCTTTCTTCAGAAGTTAAATGAAGTCAGTGTGTACAAGACCTATTTTCAGGAGTTAAATGAAGTCAGTCTGTACAAGACAGCTACAACTCATGTTGTAGGATTATTGCCACAGAAAATTAGCTTCTTCAGTTTGCTGCCTCTCCTTTTACAAATGCCAGTTCAGTTAAGAAGTGTCTGTGAGTTCATATCTGTGTATATAATTCATAGAGAAATTACATCTGGAGGTGCTGCCTAGTGAAATAGCTGACCTGTTTTTATCCCCTGAACGATATTTGTTCAACACATCCCCTGAAAAAAAGGATTTGCTTCCTCATCATTGTGTAATACTCACAACAACAAAAACACATGCATAAAAATCTTATTGTACTGAGCAAGGCCATTAATGCAAGAGCAGTAAGAGAATGTAATAAAAACAAGAGACTGGGAAAAGAACCTCCTTGTCAGCTTCCTCACCACTATGTAGCGATGAGTCAGAGAGGACAGTCTGCCAATGTCACGAGAATGCAGAGTCCAGCTGGTGACTCTGACCTTACCACTTCCAGGGTGTTCAAAGAGAGGACACTCCCTATGAACTGTGTCTGATTAGCATTTTGAAAGAACTCCTTTCTGAAAGCTGAAGGAGTTCAGAATATGGCTTACCCAGTAAAATTGTTGATGTGCAAGTACAGATTTGAGAATTTCTCGTCCAAGCACCCTATTGTGTAAAAATGAAGGAATTAGACCAGAGCATCTTTGAAAGGTATATCAGATAAGATAATCTCACATGTATTTGATATCAGTTGAATAATTCACTGGTCAAAAATGCAATTACAACTGTGTATATGTCAGATTATCATATGACCCCAAAGCAGTGTTCAAAACAGAATCCTTAAGGTATGGCATGGAAAGGCACTGTGATACACAGGGGAAATGGTCCTAGTAGAGATAGTACAAAGATTTGCTTTTGGCCGAGTCAGTAGCATAGATTTTTTCCATTTCAGAAAAGAAGCATCATGCTCTTCTGAGGCTCAGTACCTGGAGGGGAACCAGAAGGAACACGCCTGCTCTTTTGTCTGAGTACAGTTTCTGCTTGACATGTCTTGGGTTGTTCCTTCAGGAGACTGACTTGAGGAATGAGTCATAAGTGTGGAAGTGGTAAGAATTCAGAAATCATCTGCATAAGGAAGAAATGAGGTAATTATGCCTGCACTTTAATCTTTGCAGTGTACTGTAAATCTGCAACATTTGGCAGTGAAAGGAACTAAGTGTATCACTAAAGTCTACCATAACCAGCTGGATTATTATTCATACCTTGAATGTTTTTCAGGGCAAAAGAAGGTCAAGAAATGGATGAGGCAAGTGAGGAAATGATGCATCTCCATAGCCTTTATTAAGAACAATTAGGTTCAGATTTTACATAACATTCCTCACAAATGTGTCTGTGCAAAAAATGGTAACGTTTCTAATAATTTTTAAGAAGGCTGCAACTTTTTAAAATGTTACATAAGTGTTCTGGTATGACTTTTCCCATTGTAGTAGGACTGCTCATGTGAAAATGTGAGCGTGATTACTTGGTTATCTTTGAATTCTTGCTTAGTGTGTTTCTGTCGTCTTGCCAGTTTGTTCTTTACTGCTGCTAGCAATTTTTATATTCAAATTTGGAAAACACCATATGCAGTCCTGCATTCCCTATTTTTTTATCTTACACAGGAAAAATATAAAACTACAACCATTTTTATGAGAAGAAAGAGATGGCTTTAAAAAGTAACAAAGTCATTGGTTAAATATCCTTTTTTGAGAAATTGACTTTGATTTGATGGTGAAATAAGCATCAAGAATGTTGGATAAATTCTCTACTACAATAGGGAGCATCTCCTCCAAGTTGTATCTTAACAGCATTATATGATTACCACTTCCCTACACACAACCTTATAAGCAATTTTCTAAACAAGAATTATAAAAAGTAACTGCAGATAATAAGTGAGCCATGATAAATAAATCTTACTATTATTTTGTGGAGTTACTTCAAATTCCTTAATTTATAGCTACTTAATTCTGTTGGGAAAGAAAATTAAAATAAATATTTTCAAAATTTTAAAAATTTATAACCTTGGTATTCTTGGTGGTGTCAGTAGTAATTCTACACTGATACAGAGCTGAGCTTATAATTTACTGGAACAGCAAAAAATTTATCCTAATTGTTACCAACTACTCAAACCTACAGCAGTTTCACAACCTTTTCCGAGTTTGTAAAAAGATGAAGTTTCTATTTGCATCACTTTGAATTCCCAGTATAGATTGCACTTGTTTTTCTTCAAATTATTGCCTCATTTAAAGTTATTATTTAAGGATTATTTATATTTTCTCCTTGCTTTATTTCATAGAAAAATGTTGCACAGTGGCCAAGTGACCTCAAATCTCAAAGCTTTTCTGAACAATTGATCGGAATAGATCTTAGGTGGAGAACTAATTAAGGTTGTGTAATTGAGAAGCTGATTTTAAGTAGTTAATGCCATTCATCACTAAAACAAGGAAGCCTATGGTACTATAGAACTGGCTGACTTAATTCTCAGTTTAAGTAGAAAGTTCAAGTGTACATCTGTAATACTGGAAAATGTTCTACCCCAGATATTCCTCAGCATAAAACACAACATATTTTGATCAGAGAGAATATAATGTTTGCAAACTTCATAAAATATACATACATATGCTTCTCTGTCTGATCTTAAAACATTTAGGTTTTAAAGAAATAATTACAATGTATCTCATGTTTATGTGGTTTTGCTCTTTATATTGCATTTTTAGGTAGAGAGGAAAGATAATAAAAGGAACTTGTAAAGAGAGAAAGGAAATTCTTGTTTGTAAAATGAACAATATAAAAAAATATATATAGAAGACCCTTACATGTTTCTATAGGAATGTTTCTATCTACAGCACACCTCAAACTAGGCATTTTAAAGCTAGTTGTGAATAGGAATCTGATTCAGAAAGTATATTGAACAGATAGGAGTCTCCTTGTACACATACCTGGGTTTTCTTCCCATGGTAATAGAGGAATGTGAGGATGCTGCATAGTCATAATGCTGTAGCTCACTAACAGTAGTTGCTGGGTCTTGGGATATCCCCTTGGAGCTGTGCTTATGGAATTAAGTCCCATTTTAACTAGGCCCACAGCCTCTGCAGTGACACTCCCTTGGTGCCCCATCTCTACACCACCACACTGCAGTTGCTGTGGTGCTGAGATGTAACACAGAGCTCCCTCTGAAAATCATAGGATGTTCTGGAAGATGATTGAAAAAGATCAATGGGATGAAACTGAATAACAAATTTGGGAATGATGGGAAAAACAGTATATACTATTTTTTTAGGAAGGGCCTCCATCTGTGTTTCAAAGTCATGGTAAAAATCAGATTTCTTGGGTTCCTAGTTTTATTTATAGTTATTTTTTGTAGCCATCTGGTTTGATTTGTTCTGCAAACGTTTATTATTCTCCCAAGTAATTTTTCAACCTATTAAGCAGTTTAATTTTGAGAGAAAAAAGGTTTTTCAAACCTTCCAGAGGTTTGAATTGCTTTCAATTTTCAATAGTTGTCCTGAGGGAAGACATTTTGTTAATAATGAGAATTTGGGGAAAAAATAAGGGGAGTTTGAGTAGATCTGTTTGGTTGTGATAGATGAGTTATTAAAAAAAAAAATGTTTCTCACATTCATGGCTGTTCTTTCTTTCTTACTAGGTTTTGGGGGGGAGATGGGGTGGGGATGGGAGAGCAGTATGAAGATTTCAGAGGATCTGGAGGAAGGTCTTAATATTTCAAAGGCGACAAAGAAAGATACCGGAATGCATAGGAGAGAAATAAATTTACTGTAGAGAAGGACATGGGATAAAAGGATGTAAGTCATAAATCTATAGGAAGAAGTTTGTTAGCCATACCACTTGTAAAAGAAGCAATTTAAATGCAGACATTTTCTGGAGTTTCAGATTTTTCATTAATCTCTAGGTTAGCGCTTTAAAAGGGTTTTCTATTAATTCAGCACTTGATAGTTTTCTCCCATTGGAGAAGGTCTTCCCTGCATTAGATTTGACACCTTTATTTTTATCCCTTTCAGAATTAGTACTGAGCAGCTCTATGCCACATGCACATTTTTCTATTACAGGCAAACCCCAGGAAGCTCATTAAGTTTTCTTTATGGCTCCTATGCACTGCTGGAGCCATACCTAAGTGGTGTGTTTGGCTGTCAGTGATTAGATACCATGAGGGTATAGATACTTAAGAAAATACCATAGTTGGCACGTAGAAATAGACAAGTACAACAGCACAGCAGAGGGCGAGATGTTCAGCAGGCATTTCGGTTGCATAAACAGTAACACAAAGTTCCTGACATTGGCTTCCACCTTTGATAGTAAAATTGTTTCTGAAAGAGTTTCTGTGGAATCACAGAATATTACAGAGATCCTAAGTTTGAGAAAATTGTGGCAGTCAAAGATGAGTAGGCCACCACTAGTTAAAAATTTTGCTGTTCATAACTCCCTTTTGAGTGCTTTGGTGCAAGATACTTCTTTGAAGGAAAATGTCCTTGTGGGAAATGACATTGGTGGAATATTTGATGGGTTATTGGTGGGAAGTAATCTTTTTGCTCAAGTACTCAGGTTTAGCATGATGTTTATCATAAAAATGTAAAGTGACAGACCAGAAGAGTGCCAACAGATTGGCTGTTCCTGTCTGCTCTGTAACTCTTACTGTGAGTTTATTAGTTCTTGTGTTGGTCATCTTGAGGAATTCATGCTCTTATCAATGTAATCTTGGATAGTAGTCTAGTAAAAGTACTACAGAGAAATAATATTTTGCTTCTTCCTTTATTACTTTCCCTTTTCCCAAAATTTTTGATTGTCTGTTAAAATTCTCAAACTGTTCTTTCATAACCAGTCATCCTTTCTATTTTTGATCTTCCCACTGTTTTCTGTAGCCAAACTTCTGTAGTTTCATTATGCAATTTTTATTCTATTTGAGTGGGTGGGCTGATCTTTCACAATAAAAGTAATTTCCAACATTTATAAGAAAATGATCAGGCCATATGGTGCACACACATGTGCACTTAAAAATGTTATCAGGCAGGACCCACAAAGGTGTTTGTACCATCTGTATTTGAAATGTAAACACATTGCAGCTTTCCTGTTGAACAGTACCCCAGCACTGCCATCAGTCAGTGTGTGCTGCTACCTGTATCAGTCTGGCTTAAAAATTAAAATGTATTTGAAACATCCATCCTTCTTGTTTAAATGGTTTAGGACGGTTGAAGTTGTGCTAAACAAATAAAATAAAATAAAATTTTGAAGTTTTCCACCTTCATGATTTTGATAGGGGCTAAACCTGCCCCTGGTTGTGTTAGTGATGGCTGGGACCAGCGGGATGCCCTCACAGTCCCAGGGGGACAGAGCAGGGAAGCTCTGCCATGGCCTCTGCTCTCCACTGAGCAATGGGCTAGCATCAGGCATGGTCAGCACCTTTACCACCCCACAGCCCAGAGCATGACCTGGCTTCTCCTTTAAGTTAGAATAACCACAATCTGCTCTAATTTCTCTTGGCAGAAAGAGCTCCCTGGAGGCTCTCCTCTGTTTCTTAACACTTTGTATTAGTTGGAGATGCTGCTTAAGATAATCTCTGTCCCTGTGTCAAGGACGGGGAGTACGTTGCATAAAGCACTTTGCTTTACGTCTTTAATGGACTAGAGCAGTGCATGAGGCATTAATCAAGGACAGGAATGATCCCCCTCCTTCTTTCAAGAAATGTTAGTATCTTACAGACCACAGTTTCATTCTCTTACAGCACTTCACAAGCCAGCTTTAGGACTTGTTACTCGGGGACAGTAAAGGATAAGAGCTTCAGTGAGACAATATATTTACTTCTAGGAAGAATATCTTCTGTCAGTTCTCATTTTCTCCTTGCTTTTAAGCTTGCCAAGGATCAATTCTGGTGAGATCTGAAGGGAATCGTCACGAGAGGTCACTGTGACAGGACTCCCAAAGAAGGTCTCAGAGGGCCTCCTATAAGAGATAGGGGAACATTTTTTACTTCCTCTGACAGCTTCTACAAAACAACTAACTCTTCTTCACCAACCCCCAAAATTAACACACATACAAGGTATAATTTTGCAAGGTGGTATAATTTTTTCCATACCTGACACAAAATTAGAGGCAAAACAGTACTGGGTATACAGCATAGATTATCTCCATGGCAATATATCATAACCTTAGCAAACTACTTGATCTAAAATAAGTATGTTACCCTTTGGTTATTTGTCTAACTAGATGCAAAGAAGACTCCAGAATTTCTCTAGCCAGCTAATTTGGTACTGTTACTTTTGTTTGTTGGTTTGGTTTGTTGGTTTTTCTGTTTTTCTTTTTTGAAAAGTAAGTGTTCTTTTCCCTCTCTTTTCTACTCTGTTAAATTCTCATAATTTATTTTCATCCCAACTTGTACTACTTTTTGGCTTTCAAATATAAGTGAAATTGCAGTTCTCAGCTTCTATATGAGACAACTATCCTGACAGACACCAAATACCTTAGAGGTGTAGAAGGTGGGAGTGCTGAGCACATCTGTTTCCCCTTAGGCTGTCTTTCAGTGACTCCTGTGCCGTTCTAGTTGCCCCTGGCCTGCTAATATATGGTTAGAAACTGAGACAAAAAATGAACTCATGATGCATAAAAATTTACTGGTATTCTGGGATTTTTATATTCTTTGTTTTGTAACACTGTTGCCAGTGTAATCCATAGCAAAATGTGTCACCTATTACATTTCCACTTCAAGGAAAGGGTGGAGAGCACTTTCTTAAGACACGGGTTCATCATCAAAGTACAAAATACAAAAAAAGTGAACAAAAACTTGCAAGAGAATGGTAGAGATGGTGGTTGAAAAGGAGGTCACCCTGAGGAGCGTTCCTCTCAAACCCCAGCTGCCACCAACCCTCCATCAGGCCAACCAGTGCCTTGTTTGCTGGAGCCTGGAGAATTTCCAAGGATAAGTTTGCCCTGCCTCTCAGGATAACCCCTTCCAGCCCTGCTTTCCCATCACAACAAAAATCTCTTTCCTCTCCTAACCACGCAGAGAGGAGCTGGGCTGCATTTTGTTTGTAGCTGTGTAGCTGCAGACTCTTCAGCCACCCTACTCTCTGAGCCAAACAAGTGCAGCTGCCTGTCTCTCCTTGCAAGTCTTGTACTGCAAGGCTGTTACTGTCTTATAGCCTTCCACTGGATTTTCTCAGAATTCTCAACATCCCTCTCAAGCTGGAGAGTTCAAAACTCAGTGTTTCAGATGAACCTCAACATGCTCTGAGCTAAAGGGTGTAATAAATGACCTGCTGGCTGCTCTCCTCCCAACATGTGTGTGTAGTTCTCCTTGTTGCTGTGAGAGCACACTTTGTAGCTCTTTTCCAACCAGGCATCCACAGTGACTGCCAGAGTGTTTCCAGCGCAGCTCTTGCTCTGCAGGCTGTCTTCCAGCCTGTACTGACACACAAGGTTATTCTGCCCTAGGTGCAGAACTTCTTGCTTTTGTTTGTTGAACTTGAGTTGGCCTGATTCTGAAGCCTTTCAATGTCCTTCTGGACTGACTGGGTAAAACTCCCTGCTCAGATTTTGAGCCTCTGAAATGTGTTAAATTTCAGACTTAGCCAATTTGATAACATTTAATTAGGTTTATCAGAAGAGTGAGTCTCTTCATTGTTATTATAGACACAAAGAGCAGTTAATTCTCCTTTCTAAAACACAGTGTGAAGAAGAATGTTCTGCTAAAATCTGTGCCTGCTCTTGACCCTTGTGCTCTAACTTGCCTTAACATCTATTCTGTTTACTCCCAAAGGCCTGAGTTTTATCTCCCTTATTCGATGTACTGAAATTAATCCAGAACATACTAATCCAAAAAAGTTTCAGCTAGTCCAGTTAAAAACAGGCATTCTGGATTCTGGCTGGCACAATCCAAATGTTACTGGTTTTGTAGGCATAGTTAACTCATTGACTAATTTATTTCAGAATTATTTTAAGTATCAGCATTTTTTAAAGGACAGCATCAAATTCTGCTAGCACTTATTGCATTTTATTTCATTAATCAACATAAAGCTGTTCTTCAAATAAAAAAAATAAGCAGTAAGCTCAGAGGTTTTTTTATTATTTTTATTGACTTAAAAGGTCTATTTCTTGTTTTACTTCATCACTGAATCATTTCAAAATCACTGGAGGCAAAGGTGTTGCACTAGTATAAAATCAATAAGAAAGGAGTTAAAAGGCCATACTTTCCACATGCAGTGAACGAGAAATGAAAGAGAGGTTTATAATATCATAAACCTTGGAACTGTGTCTGGTAATTATCCCAGCTATGGCCTGCCAGGGAAATGGCCACCATCTGTTGCTGCCCACCAGTGCCCTGAAAATATAATCAGGCTGTGGGCATTTGCTGGAACTAGCAGCAAACTAATCCTCTTCACTTCAGCTCTTCAAATTACATGTAATTACATGTAAGATACAGGCTCATTCCACATAGATTTTTCAGACTTTGGAGTTGTGAAGATTGAAATAAATGACATTTCTCCTACACTCACTGTTCAGCTTTCCCCTCTGTATCTGTATTTCATAGCTTTTTTTTTTAATTGCTGGCAAAAAAAAAAAAGGCTACCTGCTGAGGTTTGGGTATGTTCTCTCTAGTTTGTGCACTTAGAAATGGGGCTTTTCTTCACAGAGCAGCTTTGAGCTAAAGTTAATCTTTTTCCTCATGAAACTGAGATAAAACTGCTTTTAAAAAAAAGGAAATATTTCAAGGTTCTGAGGGAGTTTCAGTAATATACACACATCTCTGTAAAGAATATACAAGAACTAGACCATGGTAAGACAAAGTATGATAAAAAAATCTGCTGAAATGAAAGAATTGAAAGTAGGAAGAAGTAGCATGAAAAAGTTAGATTAGAAGAAGGAGGAGGTGAAATAGAAAGGGAGAGAATCTATAAAGAATACAGGGCAACCTTAATTCTAATTTGGCTGTCTCTACTTGCTTCTAACTTCCAATGCAATATAAAGAGGTGTCTTCACAGAAGATTTTTTTTTTAGTAAAAAAAGGTGAATAGAAAAAAATTCAAGTTCCTAGCAAGCTCCTATTTAGTGCCTCCCAGTACATAAAAGAAATACCAATGTGTTCAATCAACAGCTTCAAAAACCAGAGGAATTGAAAAAAAAAAAAAAAAAAAAAAAAAGGGGAAAATGAATAAGGCAGAAAGGAAGAAAGGAAGCAGCAGAGGGATTCTGCTTTATTTGCTGTCCCCCATTTTAGATGGATTAAAGAATTATTAAAAATTAAAATGCAAAATCACTCTCAGATAAACCAAGTGAGAATGTCGTCAGCTGAACTGGATAATATCTAAATCCCAGAGGACATAATTCTTCTTCATCTGTTTTTGGCTACGATATAAAGGGTCTCTGAATCATTTGGACTGGTCTGCAGCAGTAATGATGTATTCCTTAGAGCTATGCCACTCACAGACAGAATGCAGGATGAGAGGCAAAGCCACTGGAGAGGCTTTTTTCTCCTGTTAGATTAAGCACTTTGGCTTCCCTGAATGAAAACAAAACTATGGCAGTATTAGATACCAATTAATGGTGAAAGTAGGCTGTGCCATAAGGGGCATTTCCCCAGAGATAGCCATTACAATTTTTGGTCAGTGTTTGGAGGCAAAAGGGATACAGGGCTCAAGCTGAACTCGACTAAATTGTGGAATGTGTTTGTAAAATCAGGGTTGTGAATATTTTAGAAGAATGCTGTAATGTAGCCTTTATTTAATTGTCAAAGTACCATTAGGGATTCAGGTGGAAAATGTTACATTAATATACAGTGGTTTTACAAGGAAAAATAAATCCACAGGCCTTTCTGGCAGTAATAGGTACTGAACACACAATATCCAGTCCATGACACAAAACCCTCTGGTTCATAGGTAAATAGGGTGGAAAATTAAGGTTTATCTACCACACAAAACCAACACAGTAGTCTGTATTAGGGACTCCCATGTGTAAGCCTGGAAGAGTGGAAACTTCCCTAATTCCCTTACCTGCCTCCCTAGGTGGGTGGGTGTTAGTCAAACCTCCCTGTGCCTGCTGTGGAAAATACAGCTGGTCCTATGGAAGGAAAGAAGGAAAGAGGACACCACGGTTCTTCCAGCAGTGGGAAGCACAGGGCACAGTACTCTCAATGTTATTGGTCTTCTCAGACAGCTGTTATGGCTAAGAGCTGTTTTTTCATCCTCTAAGTCTTAATAGTCAAGTCCATGTTTTCCTTGTAATTATAAAATAATAAAGGAACCTCATAGTTGTTCTGTGCAATCATCGTGAGGTTTTAGTCCCAGCTCTCATCTTATAATATTTTTATTTCAGCTTAATTTCCTTCTCTCCAGTGATATTGCTCCCCATTTACATTGAAATAGGACTTTCTAAACTATCTGTATGGATAATGCATAGATACAAATTCAGCTAAATGTATATTAAGCAATTTACTGCAAGTGCTGCAGTACATACAAGGATGAAGATGGACCCTATCATGGATAAAAGACAGGTCACTGAAACATACTTCTGTTTCTATCTTTGCCCATAGTGAGTGAAGAATGCCACTATCCATATTATGAAGACAAAGGTACATTATAGCACATTTATCTTTATCCCACTCCAGTAAAAAAATGGAAGAAAGATAAAGCTCCTAACCTCACAAGGCATGTAAAGGATAAATGTGCTATAATGTTTCCTTTCTCTGTGTATTTTTCTCCTTTGATAATGTTGTTAGTTCCAGATCTCTGCCTCAATATTATCGAATATATTTTATTGGAATATAAGTTGGTGTGCTACCTTTATAAATAAATACATTCAGCTTATCAATGTTAAATGAAAATGTCATCATTCTCTTAGTGTGCCTACCAAATGAACAACATCTTGGCAATGCTGTTTGATATGCTGGAGCTAATGATATTTCTTGTTCAGTCTGTAGCCATTAAACTTGAAAACAAATAATTAAAATAAATTATACCCTTTGTGTCTGCAAACTAAGGAGAAGAACAAAAATAGCTGCACAGGGGGGGTGGTTAGCACACAGCTATCTCTTGACAGTATTATGAAGACCTCAGAGGGATTCCTGCATGCGCCTTACTGCAGTGATTTATGTGAGAAATCCCATGTCAGACTGTTAAGTTTAGCAAACAGGATTTCCAGTAATAGATTTTCAGAAAAATCTGGTTCCCTAGGGGTATTGTGTTCTTCCCAATTATTTGAACATTCAGAGAGACTTTGGCCTTTTTCTTCTCTAGTCATGAAGGTATGTGTGTCTATGGATATTACTCTTGGTTTTGCTTGTTTGTGGTGTTTTTCTGCTTACATGGGGTTCACTTGATGTCATGACAGAGATTTCGTGACTTTTACCACAGCTGCCAGCCACTTTCTACAGGTGCCTGTGTGGAAGTGTGCCTGTTTTTCTGACGGTGATGAGTGCCTCTCAGCTGTTGTAATTTCATTCTCAAAGATCCTTCTAGTTTTCTTCCTGTGTTACCTTTTATCAGTGCTCAGTGGAAGCTTCCCAGGGTCTCAAAACTTTAGGTCCCAAATATTATTAATGCTGAAGGCTCTGATATTTAGGTCCCTCTGCTGTGCTGAGTAGCTACTGACAATGAAATGTCTACTGTGGGGAAATCAACATTAAAACCCCAAAACTGTCAGTTTGTGGCAAGGCATCCTCTTTAGTCTTTTCCTTATGTTCCAATATCTGTCTGTTGGTGCTCTTCAGTTCAGAGGAAGGAGGCAACTGATGTGATGCATGAGTCAGAATAGGGAGGGATTTTAACAAGGAGAGCAGCATGGGCCGAGTGGCCTTCTCTGTACTTTAATATGCCTTGTGGCCCAGTTGTCTCCAGACATATCAGACCATGAATGGCATTGTTTTCACCAATCTGCTGCTCTTGCAGAAGAGGAGAGAGCTTTTTAGGGTGACTGCTGCCTTGCTGGCACAAACCACCCCCATCAGCCCCTTTGACATGTAATCTGCTGAGGCAGGTCTGCAGGGCACACCCAGGTCTCAGCAGTGCTGCCCACTGAGCACTCACCGGGGTGTTTGTAGGCACAACAGGCACCCTAAAAAGCTTGTATCACCCTCCTAAAGGCTTGACCCAATTGCAGCTCTGTGTATACTGAAAAAATCAGTTTTTGACACCTTATCATCTTATAAGTGGACTTAAATGACTTATTGCCACCTCAAAAGGAAAAAACTGGAGGGACCAAGTCAAGGGGGTTTGCAAGGGATGTCCTGTTTACACAGTTGCCTCCCCGCTCCCCAAAGGACATCAGTGGCTGTGCCAGCACCAGCAGCCAAGGCTGTCCCCACTCTCATTACCTGAATACCTGAACAGAAGATTATGTTCCCCAGAATGTTGAGCCTAGCTCAAGAGTAGAAAGTTATTTTGCTGTTGGCCTGAATTCTTTAGATGATCTAGGTTTCTCTGAATAAAGCTGGTAAGAAGAAATCTCTTTTTCTACCCTGTCCTCCTTCTGTCCCAGTTGCTTTCTCAAGAGATCCTAGTCCCCACACAAGAAGTAGATTAAGAAAAAGCCAGGGAATTCAAGGAAAGTTTTCACAGGGGGGGAAAAAGTTAATTCAGATTCAAAATATGAGAGACTCTTTGGCTGTCTTGATTCTTTTAAAAATCAGATTTTTTTTTCTCTATACTAATGGCTGAAAATGGTTTGTTGGGGTTTTTTTTGGCATTAAAAAAAGGAGACAGCATTTTAAATTTAGTTCTCCATAGGGAGAACCATTGCTAGCTTGAACTTGTATCAAACTCTTTTTTTTTTTTTTGATGCAAGTTTCACAGTTTTGGGTACATCAATGAAGACTATCACACTCAGTAGATATATCTATCTGCCTCCTAGGACTCTAAATAGACCAAGAATACTTCAGTGGTTCAGTTACAAGACTAGAAGTCAGAAGATTTGGGGACAGATTTAAGACTTGTCTGAATTAATATTAGCTATTTATGGCTTCAGAATAAGTAATCCAATTTACATCAGCTCAAGACCTTGTGCTTTACAGTTTCTTCTCATCTATTTTTAATTCAAAGATTTCAAAGAGAAAAAAAATCATGTAAGAAGTCCAGCAAATGACTCATCCACCCATTTTCTATTTCATAAAATAAGATGATGATGCTGATGATGATAATTACAAATGTTATTTGAGTAGTGGCACTGACAGTGGAATTAGAGGTTTTCAGAATGTGGGAATATTTCTGTGGAAATAGGATGCTGTATGCAAATGAAGTCTGGAAATACCTGATGAGGAAATGGCATAGAGTAGCAGTTTAATTTTAGAAGCCAAGTCTTCTTTGTCCATCTTTTCAACCAATCTAGATCACAACTCTTTGAGGATGGGTACCTTTGCTGCCTTGGTCTGGTTTCTGTACAGCTCCAGACACAGTGAGAATGAATTTAAATAGAAATGCTGAGCTTCTGATATCATTAGAATGTTTTTAAAGCACAGTTCACTGCCTTTGGTGTTTCTTGGTCTCTACGTATCTTTGTAGAAATCAAAGGTTATTTCAGTCCTGAAAATGGTGTTTCTGTTATTTCGTTTGTGTTGAGCTTTTTATGCAGTGCAGTAGCTAAAAGAGGTGAGGGAGATGTCCATTTTGGAAAGAAAAAGCTGAGACCATCCATTTAGTGTCACTTAGGACCTATTACAGAAGAATAATTTGGTCATTTAGAATTTTAGATCAAAGTATAAATAGTCTAAAGCTACACTGCATCCCAGAGGTGAGGAGATGGAGGCTATTTGTAGCCATAATACCAGATGTTTAGTCATTGCTGTAAGTTCAACAACAAAAACTGAAAACAAAAAGACAGCTGCTAATTGGGGGTATTTGGAGTCATGTCACAAGTGAAAGATGATCTAAAATGCTGCTTAATAGCACAGTGCAATAGTGAAATTAGCACATGTCTATTATCACTGCTTGTAACTCTGCAGGAAACTAATGGAAATAGCTTGATCTTTTCAAGCTCTGCTGAAAGGAGAAATGTAGGATTTAACCTGTGTTCCTGAGTTTTCCCTCCTCTCTTATTCCTTGCCAAATTCTTGCTGCATAGCAAATTTTTATTATTTAGTAATAATAAATTGTCTGGACTGTAAATTTAATAAATAACTGTAGAGATTAAGGACCTGATCATTCATTTCTAGAGGCAGTGGTAGGGATCCATTGTGTTAATGGTTAGAAAGAGGAAAGGATGCAGTCCTAAAATTCCCTCTCTTGAACCAGATTCAGGGAGCTGTCTTTCCAAAGCAGTAAAAGCAAAGGCATTAATTATACATTTCCATTATGACAGAGCCAACATCAGCAGTGACTAAAACATAATTTGTTTAGGTGACAGCGCAGGCTGTTCTCTGATCAAATTTTGTTTCCCAGAGGGAGGCATCAGTCTTAAATTACACAGCAAGCAGGCAAGAGAAAGGAAGCAAACAATAAAACACTTCCCAGAGGAAAAAAAGAAAACCAAAAAAATTGTCTCTCAATGTCTTATTAAATAAATAAATCTACATTTTTGTCAATTTAAAAAAATCAGCAATGGGGTACAGCTTTAATTAAAGGAAGCAGTTTTTCTGTGGGGCTTCATAACATTGCATTTTAAATTTCCAGTGATGAGTTGCTTTTAATGCAAGAGGAACTTCCTCACTGTAGGGAAGGAAAAGATGACAGAAAGAAAAACCCTTGGAAAGTGCTGACAAGAGGCAAACATGGGATATTTTACTTGTCATAATGTAATGCGTAAAGATAATTGGGATTTCTTTAGTAAGGTACGCACAAAACCAGAACTGTTGTATATCAACATATTTAATTTTACAGAAACACTGATTTAAATATATACATAAATATTTATGAGCAATTTAAGATGGACATGCATCTTTTGGAGGAAATATATCTTTATGGTTTGGTCTATAACTTGGTTTAAAGCTATCAAGCATAGGCCTAATTTTACTTTGTCTTCAGTTTCAGTGGATTTATTATTTTGCATAAATCTACGTACATATGTTTAGGACATTACCAAATCAAAGACCCCAAAGGGTGTTTTTTGTTATTTGCTTTTAATTTTTGGTTGCTATAAGGAATCATTGTTTTTTTAGTAGTTTTTTAATTGCATTTAGTAGTTTTTTTATTGCATATTTATTTAGTAGCTTTTATTGTAATTTGACTTTTAATATAATTTCCCCTGACTGCTTCAGCCTCTCTGCATTTGGCGTGAATAAAGCAAAAAGTAAATATAAGCTTTATTTCTTATTATCTCCAGCCCTTTTAGGAGAAACTACAAAAATAAGAATATGTTCATGTTGAACATACAATTCCCCCTCCAGTGGTATTTTCTGCCAGTATCAGATGGGCGAACAAAACAAAAAGTGCAAGTCATTTACCCCATGCATAGCAAATAGTCCTTTGAAACACTTACTGTGCAAAATTAGATTCTCTCTAATACAAGCAAAAAATCTCCATGTCATGAAAATGATTACAGAGAATTTTTTGTGAGCTTAGAAGTTTTGATTTAATTGAAGTAGTAAATATTTCCTGTCTCTAAAGAAAAGATGCTTCTGACCACTTGAACTTTCCAAACAATTGGATCCTAAAAAGCAGCATTGTCTCCTTATTGCAGGCTTAAACTAGTGTCGTTTGGTTTATAATTTAAACATTTAGGCATGCTTCAATTACAAAATTAACTTTACTGTACTAGTTGTTTGGAACTTTATAATACAGTGATCTAGGAACACGTATCTCTATAGATCTGTCATTTCTAAAAGGCTGAGTTGCCATCAACCCCAGAAGTCGTGATGGAAACCCAGATAAAATGCTGTATAAAGACACAAAAAATGTTAAGAAATTGGTCTGGGAACAAATGATCTCAATCTTTTACATGTGTTCTCAGTTTCATTGCTCTTAACTGAAATAAGGAGCAAAGGATTAATATGAAGACTGGCTGACCTAATGTCCCACAATTACATCACCTCTAGTTAGAATTTTGTGCTCATTACTGAAGTGGCAAAGGCTGCAAAACTCACAGATCTATTATTGGAGTAGGTAATGTTGGGGGAGGGTATCCAGGTTATACTTTACATGGACACCCTCTTCTGGATATTCAAGAGGTAGAAACTCAAAAATAGGTCAATTGTTAGAAAATTATCTGCATCCCCTCTACTACATACATACCTCTGAAGCATTCATTTAAATAATAACTGGATTTGCCTATCTGTATGGAAATTGGCTTTCTGATGGCACATCTACAGCTCCTGGAGCTGGTGACCTTTGTGCATGCCTGCAACTTGTAATTTTCACCTGAAACAGACAGCTAGGAAAAAACTTTTTATTCATGCCTGACCCATGCAAACCATCAGTGAAAGCCTTTTGCAAAGGCAGAAAACCATAGAGTCACAGAGTGGTTTGGGTTGGAAGTGGCCCTAAAGATTCCCTGGGCATGCCATGGGCAGGGACATCTTCCACTAGATCAGGTTTCTCAGGGCTCCATCCAACCTGGCCTTGAACACTTCCAGGGATTGGGCATCCACAGCTTCTCTGGGCAACCTGTGCCAGTGTTGTACCACTCTCACAGTGAAGAATTTCTTCCTGATATCTAATATCTACTCTAAACCTGTCCTCTTTCTCAGTTATGAATCCTTACCTAAAGAAATTGTGAAGAATATTCCAAAATAAAAGGCCTGGATGGAATTATCTCCAAACAAGATTAAAATTCAGATCAGAAATCAAATGCAGTAATTCAAGACCAACCTTAAATGGTCCTGATTAGGTATCGTTTTTGTGTCCCTTATGAAATGTTCAAGTTATTAAAAATCCTGTTAAGAAATCACTCCAAAGTGCATGAGAGTTAAACATGATGACTGAATGGTCTCACTCTGATTATCTTTTAGTTTGGTTGGGTTAGAAGATTTGCCATTTTAAGAGGCAAGAAACTATTCAAAACAGGAAAGCAGGTAGGATCATGAGTGCAAAATCACAACTTCAGAGATAGAGGCCAGCCTATGATGGAGCAGCTACAGAGGAAGTTCCTGCGTCATTTGGACCATTTTTGCTTAGTTTATTAGAAAAAAACCCACACCTTCTTTCTCACTTTTCTGTATCCATAATTCTTCATAGGAATTGTTAGGTTGTGGTAGTTTAGAGTTAAACCAAAAAGAAACAGGCAACTTGAAGATGTATGTTCAGTTTTTTTGATGCTGGAAGCTGTGAAATTAATTGGGTTTTGAAATATTTTTTTGTATTTTCAGGTTTTGTTTGTGAGAAGGGAATATTCCCAAAGAGACTTTTGCGTCTTTAGCTTTGCTTTCCCTCAAAAACCAGTTATTTAATGATAATATTTTATGTGACATTTTGCATTCTGTTTGAAAAGCCATCTTTTATTTAACAGTGTTCTGGCAATATTTTTTAGATAATTTACCTAAAGTCTTTGTCACTTATTCACTCTCTTAAAATAACATGCAGGCTTCGTGAATAGGGACACTAAAAAGGTCTTTGAAAGTTCAAAAATGCATTTTCTGCAGTAGCAGCTGTAATAGAGCTCCACTTGGGGAATGTTTTTTTCTCCAATGTCTTGTGTTTATGCAGCTTTTATAACCTTAAGAAAAGATCCCAAGCTAATCCACAGAGGTAAGATTATTTTTTTTTCTCATAAACATGGGACATAAGACCAACTATTCTGATTTGCTGAAATCACTGAATTTTTTTTCAGTTTCTTCCTGTTGCAGATGAAAGCTGGGCAGCAGGAAAAGCCTTCCTACTCTTTTCATCATGTAGACACCAGGGCTCCTTGGAAGATGCCAGACTGAAATGGTTTGAATGTGAAAAGACATATTTGGTTATTATCCAGATGTAGCCAGCCATTATCTAAATTGTTATTTTTGGGGGTAGAATGAAGGCTGGAATCAGTAATTTCCTTTCCAAGCCCACTGAAGTGGACTAAGTTTAAGACTAAACACTGTTGTGAGCAGATTGAAGACCCAGATAAAAGGAATTAAGAAGAGAGGTTGCTCTGGCTGTTCATCTCTGCAGTGACTGTATTTGAAATTTGGAAGTCTGCTGCTCCAGATTGTCTGCTTCTTTCCCAGGCACAGTCATTCTTAAGTCCCCTTTTAACTTGCTCTCCTCAGCAGGATTTCTTCTGGTTGCTAATTGCCAGCAGTGAATAATCTACAGAGGTAAATAGAAGAAAAGGTTTCTAAATTGAAGTGGCTAAAAGAATTCCAGACACTGGGGGGGAAGGGGGAGGGGGGTGCTGAAAAGAAAGGCAAAAAAAGCTTTTGGCATTTTCTTTCTTCATTCTTTTGTTACAATAAGGAAAATATCTTTTTCTGCTAATTCTGTTGACATTGATCTGGCAACTTGAGAAACATTTCTGCACTCTCATAGTCCCCACTCCATAAATAGGCAAGAGATCAATACTTGAAAAATAGCTGAAAATAATTGTTTGAAACAGTTGAAAATAAACATAGCAATTACAGCTTCTAGCTTCATGTTAAAGACTACATAATAGCATTTTTTCCCAGCTCTGATTCACAGTCTACCTTGAGTAGAATGGCACAGAGTCCCAATTGTTGTGGACCAGCAAGGACATATGTTTTACAGCTTCATTTCATTTTCCCTTCTGACTATGCTAAATAACAGATATCTTTAATAAAGATTGATAGACCTTAAAAATTAATTGTATATAGGAAATCATCTGCTTAGGAGGAATTCTAACAGCTACTGAAGTTATCTGGTTTTGGCCCAATCCTAGGCAATACCAATATATCTGTTAACTGAAGTCACAGGCCAAATTGTTTCTGTTCTAAATGAAAACAGCATTTGGCTGTACTGGCCTGGCAGGCTTACCCTGGGCCATAGCATTAAAAAATATACTGAATTTTACAGAATTTCATGGAGGTAAACTGATGATACAGGAGCTTTTAGAGAATTGTCTAGGTCATCACATTTTCTGTATTTCCAATGTGTTCAAAATATCCGCTTTTCAACAGGAAAGTAAAGAAATATGAAGAAGAACACTCTTCTAGTACCTACTAAAGTTTTTTGCTAATTTTTCAATTAGCACTCACAGGCAATTCTAGGGATGGGAAGTTGAATCCAGTTTCAGATGAAAAATAGGACATGCTTATTGATTACTGTAACAACTGTTGGGGATATTTCAGCTGAGGTCTTCAAATGAGCTCCTAGAGGCCTGTCTCAGCTGAACCAGACATGGTAGATTGTTTGCAAGGTTCACAGGAAGTCAGTTTTTAACATTCAGAACTTTCTGTGCTTTTCTCAGCAAAGTCGTGAAGGTTTTCCCATACATTGCTCCTGTTCCAGTCTTCAGAATTTTTCCATGATTTTGTAACACAGGATTATCACTTTCTTCTCTGAAAGTTTTTATATCCAAAGACATCTTCAGACCTCTAGCAATGCCAAGCTTATGTACTGATGTGCTTATATTTCCTCACAACCCTTAAATCATGAGGAAACTCAGACTATCTCAAATAAGAGGAGTAATGCTGGTAATTTCTCCAAGATTTTGGTATAAGAATGTCAAATTTAATTGAAATTGCAGTATGTGTTCCATAATCCAAATGTCCTAGACCGTTTTAATGCAAAATGAGTTTTAACTCTTTTGTATCTAGGTTGCCAAAATAAAGACAAAGAATAACCACAGTAAAAGGTGAGGTGCATTTCTATACGCTCAAAAGTGAACTAGAAAGAGCACCTAAGTAAAAGAATTATTTATAGAAAGCAGAATTTGAAGAGAAATGCCAAGAGATGTCAAAACTGATTGAAACATGCAGTTTTGATAGTCCTGAAATTCATAGTCTGACTGCCTGTGTGCCTGACAGAATTTGTGCATGATGCTTTATTTTTCCAGCAGATACCTTTGACTATCAGTGAAGGCAGATGAGAATTTAGGAGTCATTTGTTACCTCTGCTTCCCTCCCCTTGTCTTGCACAATGTGTACTATTAACCAGTCTGATGCAATTGAAGTGATAGAACTAATGCAGTTCATGGAAATGCCATTCTCCTCTATTAGGGCAAAAAGGCAGTTTAAAATGGATTTCAAAAAGATTAAATTAGACAAGTGTCCTATGCAGATATGGCTTTTAATTATGATGCTGAATAATGATTACCTTCTCATCAATTTAACACTTCTACCAATAAACAAAAACAGAGAAGAAGCACTGAGTGGGAATGACATACAACAAGCTCTATTCTACTGTCAGGGTATGTGAATACAATGTCTTTGCACTGAAAGCTTTGAAGTTACACTATTATAAAAATGTATAATAAAAAGAAAATGAGATCCAGGTAGTTTTTTCATTATAGCCATAAATTAATCATAGTTCTGTGACAGTGGCCACACAACTTCAGTGTTAATGAGGCATATTATATAAGAAGACTTGCAAATAAAAAGCTGCTGAAAATATAAATATTATCTTAATGCATTATTAGGCTTTAATCTCTTCTATTATTCTGATTTTACAAAAAGGAAACAGATCTGTACAACAGTTAACTGACCTATTTAAAGTATCTTCAGACATACTTCTGAAACCAGATCTCTGATCATCTTACCCTGATGTCTGCATAAAGACCAATAAAATTACTTTCTTTTCTACAAAAAGAAAAATAAATAGGCTTTGCACAATGACATCTTACATAGCTCCATATAAAGGCTTTGTCAGATGTAACACTGTAGGGATTCTCCCTTATTCAGGATCCATTAAAATCCAAATCATCCCAGAGATTTACATGAAAGTAGGATACATGCCTTGTTCTTGTTGTCCTGAAAACTTCAGAGTAAACCTATCTTAAATAAGTTTAGAAATTACTCATCTTCTACAGTTTTAATTTACACATAGTGCTCTTAGACAGATACAGAAATTTAAGCAGAGAATGTATTAGGAAGTATTTGTCTGAATTTCATTACCATACATTTCAAACTGGTATTTTCAAAGAATTCAGTTATCTATTCATAACCCCTTGTTAGGGTGAAAAAGTGCATTCTTATTATAAAAGAAAATGTAGGAGTTACATGTTAAAATTACAAAATATATTTTTCTACTGATTTGGTGAAAACAGAAGAGAAACACTTCAATAGTTGAAAAATAATCAGAAATCCTTTCCAGTTTCAAGACTGAGATATGTAATCAATTTTATGTTTCTTTAATTGTATTTCATAGCATAACCTTCTGCTGACAGACTACTCAAGGCTTATGTCAATCAGAATAATAGGTCACACATGTTATTGATTTAACTATCACTTTGAGGAACTGATCTTATTGTTTTATTAGACTTTTTAACAGTTCCTTTTTGGACAACCTAATTCTACAGATCTAAGCAAATATAGATCATGTTCTCTTGAGATGTGCAATCATTTTACCTTCCTTTTAGCCATCAGTGATAATCAATTAAAATAATGGACTATCCAAGCAGATCTCAGACACATTGTGTTTGGCACATGAAAGAAAAGTATGAGTTAAGAAAGACAATATATATGAGGGAGTTTTACAGAGCCATTTTAACTAGCAAGTGATCCCTTAAAGCTTCTCTGTATAATTTTTGACTACAAATCATATGGATTTTTTTTCCTCAATTCAGTTGCAATACATGCCCAGGATTTAAGGAACTTGACTAAGTTTTTTATAGTACAAACTTCACCAGACCTCACATAAAAACACTTTCTTTTAAATTTCATATAAACTTAGTTAATGTTTAAAAGTCCTTTCTTTTATATTCAAATAATAATTCAGTGCTCAATAAATTAGAAACAGTGAGACACTGTTTTCAGTGCATTTTCTCTGTCCCCTCTGCTTTTAACCTTTTCCAGCTGTGGGTTCCTAAATGGCATTTCAATTTCTACCTTATGGATTTGGGATCCTTACCTCTGGGTTGACTTGCACACGTTTCCATCCTACATCATCTTCTGTGTGCCCACAGCATCTTTCTGCCATGCTGAGGTGTCCAGCAATATCTAAGGGTTAGTGAGTAAATTTTGCTGCACCGGGGTGGGCAGAAGGCTGCTGAATTAAGTGAGCTGAAGCTGTTGCTTATGCTGAAAGCAAATGCTGTAGCCCAGGGCCGCTTAGAGCACTGAACCCTAGGAAAGTATTCATAGTCCTGCCAGCTCAGTTATGCAAATGGTCAGCCTCATACCTCTACTTACATGATAAAAGATGCAAACATGTGGCTGGCTCTGTTGGGAACCAAAGGGACCAAGAACCCAAATGAATGACTCCAAGCTTTTAAAAACTCTGCTTCTGTGAATTTAGCAGTGTTTATTTCAGAAGGGCAGCTTACCTGTCTTTTCTTTCTCATTTGAGACTTCCAGGGAATTTTGATAGGGGAGGTAAAGGTGAATATTTTTCATTTCATCTCCATGTTTCTGATGATTAATTTTCTTCTTCTTCTTTGTTTTTTTTTTTTTTTCCTTCTTAATAGAGTGGAATAATAATGAAGTTTCTGTCTCCTAACTTTGTAGTACAAATTGGTGAATAATCAGAGATTTTTCAGTGTTATCTTTAGAGAACCAAGGAACTACCTTCAAAAATCTCCCTCTATAGGTAAGTAATTTGATTTGTCTTCCCCATAAATCATTCTTTTTTAGAATATAAAATTAAAGACTTTTCTTGACATTTGTCTACTTTTACCTAGGGAAAAAAAAAACAACCAAAAACTGAAAGGCACTTCTTTTATGTTTGTTGTACTAAAACTTCACATGTCTAAGTTAGATGCATACAAGCTTTACCTTAGTTTAAAATAAAAATAATAAAAAGAAGATGAAGAAAATACAAAGCTTTGCTGGGAAGTGCTCTGGAACTGATTTTCCTTCTTTGCATCGAGTCCAAGAATCTGATGAAACATCAAGATGATATCTGACTCATTTATTGAATATAAAGCTCTTGACAATCAGAATATCTCATAGGATCATCTGTAGGCTTGGTTTGAACCATACTTCCCATTAAATTCACAGAGACCTGAACCTATTTTACTTCTGGAACTCAACAGGAATCATATGGAAATGTCTGAATCGTGTTCCAACTTGGTCCTAAAAAAGCATTTTGGTGAAGTCATTCACACCAAAATTATTGAAAAAACTATTGATGTAAAAAACCCTCAGAACTTTACCTTGCACTATTTTTCCTTTATACCTACTGCTGCTGCTCCTGTTTTGCAGCAGTAGTGGTACTACAGAAAAGAGGTTGGCAAGAATCACAGGATCAGAACTTTCCTTGCTTTTCTATCTTGCTAGCTTCAGCAGAATACCCTCAAATGCATAGGGAGTAGATGCATATTGCTCACAGATTTGCTTACTATGCTTCCATCTTATGATTCATTCCGTTGTATTTCTGCATGACATTATTCACATCCACCATGATTATTACACAGGTAAAGGCTGTATTCAATCCACTACAACATGTCCTATCCCTTAGCAACACCTTGTAGTTTAAGAGATTATCTTATGGTTTGATCCTTGTAGCAGGGTTTGTTTAAGGGACTGGCTCAGAAGAATGAAATTATTCTCTGGCTACCAGAACTGCTGTGACCTATGATACGATGATATATTTATATAAATTTATTCCGTCTCACTAGCTTTATCAAAATTCATTTGCTTTTCCTTATAGGCATATACAGGCAGACTTTCTAATATTTTGGCTCCCCTATTTTAAAAAGTATGTTTTTAAAAATGTCTTTCCATATGGTATTGCAAGATTTTAAACAGATCTGTTTTCAAAGTGATTTTGTTGAAAAGAAATCAAAACAAATACTGAACGCAGAGCACCAAAATAGGTCTATGTACTTGACAACTGAGAAGATACTAAAGATCTGTGAAATGTATCGGGGTAGTAATTGCTATTTAAATTATTTTGCTTCTTTCTAGTTGTCTCCTAAAACTGTAAAAATATTATGATAACCAGGCAAGGTAAAAGTTGGGCTAAGAATGTGCTCTTTTCTTTTTCTTTAGTCATTTCATAGGTGTAATACTTTCTAAAGAACAGGCAGAACATTTTGTTTATACAATTATACTTATTTTAATAACTTGTTCTCCTATTTTAGACCTGTTCAGTACAAAAGCAGACTTGTAAAATACAGATTTTTTTTTAAGTCTCAAAAATAGAAAAGTTACAGCTTGCAGGATCAATTGTTTGCTGTGAAAAAAACTAAGGGATGAAAAATTGGAGAGCAAGACAGATAAAAAAGAAAGTGAGCTAGACAGGTAGGGATGCAGTCTTGGAACATTTTCATTACTAAGAGCATTCTAGTTCACAGAGCAACAACACAATGTAGAAATAAAATGGTTGTTCATGGCTACTTAGTTCTGTCATGCTGGTTTTTTTAATTGAACAGAATTTTTAATTAGCTTTGTAGGCTTTGCAGGGTTTGTAGTGGCCCTACCATGTCCATACAATGATGCTTTCAGGATATACAGGTAAATATTTTTCATTTAGAGGCCTTTATTCACTCTTTGGCAATATTCACAGTAAACTTTCCGATATCATCTTCTACAGAAGTGCTATTTTCTAAATTTGAAAGTTTTATGGATCCCAAGCACATCTGGAACATAAGGATAACCACAAATCTGAAATTCTGCAAGTCACAGGGAGCTTTATGAAGAATTAAATAGATACCAATTATATACTAACCTATATACCAATTTTCAGTGCAAGCTATTTTATTCTGCTTCAGAGATTTTTAAGGAAATATTACTTTGTCTACCTTTTGTTAAGGACACTGTAATCACAACACTAAAACTGAATATGGGGTTACAGTTGAGGATAAAGGATGTCTGCAAGAATTGAGACTGGTGTTTTGAAATTATATTTGGGGTCAGGTGGACTGTCAAGTTAGTGCCTTCCTGCTTGCTTCTGTTCTTCTTAGATACTCATTAAGTCAGAAAAAGAATTGCATTACATATACAGTTAGAAAAGGTATTTGATTTTTACTTATGTACATAGCAGGTGCGTAACGTATTTTATTTTTAGATAGTGTGTCTTAGATTATGTTTCAGTTGTAAAAAAAATATACAAAATAAAGAAATGTGTAGCTAAAAAATAACTGGCTATCCATCATCTTAGAAGTGTGTCTTGGTTTGAAAGACAGGTACCTGCCAGCAAAAAGCTGGAATCTCCCTTTGAATAGAGAATGTAAACCCCCTCCCTCAGATTATTACAATTTTGCAATTGGAGGCTCTCAGGCAAAGATTTGGTAGTAGGAATAACAGTCCTTTACTAGGAATATTAGACAAAGCAAGGAAAAATACAAATGTAATAGCACTAAGAGACAAGCAAAACAAAAAAACCAACAAAACCTCAGAAAATGCTCTGACAGAGTCAGGGATGTGACCTGACACCCTGGGTATCAGGGTGTTGAAAGCAGTCCAGATGAAATCCTCCTTGAGTAGTAGATGTAATTCTGTGGAGACAGTCCTGTAGTAAAGTTCAGTGGTGACAAGATGAGTCCTGTCTTCCTCTGGAGAAAAATCCAGTGCAGGAAAAACAAGCAGGGTCTTCTGGTACTCCCACGTCCTTTTGGAGCAGTGTCCTCGGACCAAACTGTCCTGTTCAGCTGCTGTTCCCCAGGAAAAACCTGCTGCCCCCTTTTGTTTCAGCCAAGCACCCATCAGTACCCAGCAATTAGTTACCTAGCAAAACCAACAGGAAAAAAATCCACAAATACAAAAGAAACAGATCCAACCCCCAACAAAGTGATACAGTAGTTCATTTGAAAACAACTAAAGACATATTGAAGATGGCAAGAGTTGACTGGTGTAGCTACACGGGGTGCAGTTACAATTCATTACTTAGAGCTGAATCTCTGAATCACAGCAAGAAGGCAGAGTAGTTGTGTGTTTCTACAAAGCTTTAAACTACCTTCATTGGAGTCAAAAAACACTGTCAAGAAACCTTGCAGTGATCCTAAGGCACTTGCTGTGAGGATTGCATCATAAGTTCCTGAATACACTGTATGTGACCAATATTTGTGTATATATATTCTTTTGAGAGGTAAATAAATTTAATTTTTCTGAGTCTTATTATATTTTTATGATACTTTCTGCCCTTTTTAGTGTGCCATATTACTTCTGGGTTGATTCTGAACTTTCTGTATCCTTCAGGTTTTGGTAAATCCGACAAACTCTTCTTCACTTTTTTAAAATATTAAATTGTAGTTACAGCAGTCTATCTTAAATCTTGTATGTGATACTCTAGCTTTTGTAAATCTTTCAAAAGTGGGGGATTTTTATGGAAAATACATTTATTTTTCCCAAATTTTATTTCAACTTAATATAATTTATTTTGCTAACCAAAAGATGATGACAGTATACCTAAAATGTCAGCTATTTGGCTTCATTATTTCAGGGAAGTGGATTGAAGCTGCCTTAAATCTCTCCTAAGAGGAGAATCTCTGAGGCACACCTCCCTAATGCAGAAACCTGAAGAACATGGATGGTGAATTTCCTTTACTTTTACTCTCTATCCTGGATTGGTCCTTTGGCACCCATGGAAGCATCACACTTTGAATTGTGTCGTGATGCTGAACAGTGCTCAGGTGAGATATGAGACTGGAAAAAATGAGAGTTGACCTTTGCTCAGGTCTCTAGTGCCTGGACTCAGTGCACTTCTCATCCAGCACATCTGCAAGCACTGGGTTTGCTTGCTTGGTATCTTCTGCTGTTTCTGGAGGAGCCTCAGGCATCACTGTTCCCAGGGGAATATTTGGGCCTGGGTGAGTCCCTTTTCTTTCTGCTTGGAGTTCCCCAGCACAGGGGAACTCCCCTCATGTGTCTGCCTGGTGAGGGGGTAGGAGTAGCATGGGTCCCAAAGTATGGGATGCCACCATTTCAACTTTATTTTTGTTGTCTGAAAATGTTAGCTCATCATGGCAAGCCACGTTGGGCATTCCTGACTAACAGTTCTCCTGATTTTAAATGAACCCGTGATCAAACAAAAATGGGTCCTAATTATTTAGATCTCATTTTTTTTTTTATCTCTGATAGAGTCTAATGGGTATGAAGTGTTACTATTGATTTCCATGGGAACAGGAAAGGTCTTGTGCTATCCAATGCATACTCAAAATCCTGTGACAGTTACTGGAAGGCAAAAAGACACACTAACTTTCCTTTAAATTGCAGGATGAAAACTGTATATTAGAACAATTATGCCTCAGGGTGAATGTGTAAGTATAATGATACTAAGACTTGGCTTCTTTTCAAAATACACAAGTCTCTGACAGTTTGGTATTGAAAAGCAGGTGATTCACATACATAAAATATAGAAGCAGACCAAAAATGTCAAGGTTTGACAGAAGGCAAATCCAAAATAATTCCAATAAAAGGAAAAAGAGAAGTTCATTTTAAAAGCATAATTGCTGAATCTCTTCTCAGGAATATATTTATATCATTAAAATATTATTTATATATTGGACATAATTATAAATTAGATGCAATAATTTTTAAAAAGTATAAGTATATAAAGGAGCTTTGCACACTTACCATGCACAGCAGCACCTTATAGAATGGAGAGTAGGAGTTAATGGTCAGTTTTCTACCTGGAAGAAAATCACCATGGAGTCCCAGGGGGATGTATTCATCAGCGATCTGAAAAAGAGAATGAGCAGTGAAGTGACACAGTTTGCTAAGTTACTGAGGATAATGAAGGCAAGGGTAATGACAAAAAGATGCAAAAGGTGCTCGCAAGGACTGGATGGTAAAATAGCAGATTGAGATCTGTGTTGATAAATGCAGCAGGGTAAATGAAGGAAGACAAATAATTGTAATTTAACATATGTAATGGTAGGTAATTAATTAATTCTCACACTGAGAATCTTATCCTTGAGTATTTTTATTTCAAATTCAGCTCAATTCAGCTGAATTTTCATTTTCATGAAATTTGAATTTTAATTCAACTGAATTTTTTTGAAATTCAGCTTAATTTTCCTATGTGGTCATGAACTCCAAATATTTTTAGGGACAAGAAAAAAAGAGAATATAGCTGAGAGCATTATGAGCCATTACACACACAGCTGCCGTGACACCTCCGTATGAACACAGGGTGCAGACCCACTTTTAAAACAGCACAGCAAAATGGGATAGGATGGGGCCAGCACAGAAAAATGTGGCAAGATACAGAGACAGGTGACCAAGATAACAAGAGGTTGGAAGAGATTTTGGTCAAATATTTGGGAAAATTCAACCATGAAAAATGAGGCAAAGAGGGTAGGAGTAAAGTATATAGGAATAGATAGGTAGGAATAAAGTGCCTGCACGCCTACACTCTTCCAGGGACATATATAACTGAGCAGCCAAATCCAGACTGGTTCACAGACCACACCACAGTAGCTTCCTTTTCAGTTTATATCAGTACAAAACTGGTTGAGAAATGCACAGTACTTTGATTTTCATTGCACTTGGTTTGGGGAAACTGAAATAAGTGTGGTATAAACTAGCCTAGAAGGATATGCTTAGCTTGTTTTGGCCATGATTGCTTTTGAAAATCGGATTTTCGAGTCCATGTAAGTATTTTTACATAGTGTTGTCTGTTCAGTGTATTGCACTTATATGTTTTTCAGTTAAATGCATATGATTTTTTTTTTATTACAGTGACCCTTAGATAATGGGATGATTTTACTGGCTTGCCAGTGATGTGCCAAAACTTGAGAAAATGAGCACTAATAGGACCCCTCAATCTATTTCACAGGGCTACAAAACACCATACTTTAAATGTTTCTACACTAACAGCACCATGAGGAACAAACAAGATGAGCTCAAAACTTTGGCGCAGTACCAGAAATTTTATATCACTGGCACAGGTAAAACCTGGTGGGAAGGGTCCTGTGACTGGAGTGCCCTGTTGGATGGCTACAGGTTCTTTAGGAAGGATAGGCAGGCCAAAAGGGGCAGGGTTGGCATTGAACGCAATGGAAGGAATAGAACGCATGGAGCTCACAGCTGGCAATGGCACAGTGAAGAGCCCTTGGATAAAAATCAAGGGACAAACAAAAAATGAGAATGTGGGAGTCTACTACAGACCTCTCAGCCAGGGTGCTAACACTGATGAGTTATTCTTTGAGGAATACAGAGACACTTCCACATCAACTGCCCTAGTTCTGATGGGGGATTTCATCTTGCCAGAAATTATCTGGGGGCATCACCCAGGCTACAAGATTCCTAAGAAACCTGTATGACAGGTCCTACTCAGTAAGGTGCTCTCCCTGATCTGCTGTTTGCCAATAGCATGGATCTCATGAGCAAAGTGCTAGGCGGCCAACTTGAGCTGATTGAGTTTCAGCCTGAAGGAGACTGAGGGGAAACCTCATTGCAGTTACCACTTCCTCACAATGGGAAGAGGGGCAGGCACTTATCTCTGCTCTGGAGTGACAGTGACAGGACTCAAGGAAATGGCATGAAGATGAGTCAGGGGAGTTTTAGGTTGTATATGGAAACTTGGAAAAATTTCTTCACCCGGAGGGTGGTTGGGCACTGGAACGGGCTCCCCTGGGAATTGGTCACAACACCAAGTCTGACAGGCTTCAAGGAGCATTTCAACAATGATCTTAGGAACAGGATGTGACTCCTGGGGTATCCTGTGCAGGGCCAGGAGTTGGGCTCAATGATCTTGATGGGTCCCTTCCAACTCACAAAATTTTAAGATTTTCTGAGACTAAAACATTTGAGCTGCCTATAGCGAGGAGGGAATGTTAACATTACTGTTATGCTCTGTTAATGGATGGTTATGCTTCGTACAGCACTGAGCTGACCAGAAATCCTGTTCTGCTCTAGCAGAAAATCAGATCTGGAGGAGCTCAATGTTCTCTGATCTTTTCCACATTTGAAAGAAGTATTTAAAAGTATAATGTCTTCCATTTCATCAATTTGAGGGGAAAATAATAACATCATTAAATGAATTCCTATGTAGAAAATTGCCTAAGGACTCAGGCCCCAAATGATTTGAATTTTAATATAAAATGAGAAATAGCTGATTTTTGCCTATGACAGCAATTTTTCCCTTCAGCTTTACAATTCTCCCTCTGCATCTTGTGTAGCTTCAAATGTACTGATATTCTGAGCATGAAAACAAGCTCTTCTGGATATTTTGAATCCAAATTTTTATGAATACTCTTTTGAAGTTTCCTATTTACACAGTCTTTTTCCAGCTTTGTGTTCAAGTCAGCCACTCTCAATTGAACAAATAGGGAAATCTGGTTTTGTTCAGATTATATTGTTATTATATTATTATTTATTCATATTATAACTATTAGTATTGGTTTTATTCAGCTGTATTGCCTGCTTAAACATACTTTTATTAGCATGAAACCTTACACCGAGTAAGATATTAATCAGCTGAGTGGTAGGGGAAAATTTTGTAGATTTAGCTCATAAGTTACACATTTACGAAACCCAAGAATTAGCAGCATGTAAAAACTGCAGATGCTTGAGTCATTATAATTAATAAGCCCAGTTAACCCAGTCTGACTATTTCTTTTAAAAAATCAATTAATTTGAATAAAGCCTGTGACTTAGATTCAGCACAGTCATCTTTAATTTGGTGTTGAATTCACAAGCAGATTCTGCAATATCCTGAAATTAGCTTGGGGATGCTAGAAACCTATTCCACTTCCAATGAGAAACTTCAGAACCAGCCATGTTTTTGAACTGCAGCTCCTCAGTGGTTTTGGTTTTCCTCAAATGAGTTAAGAAAGAGGTCCAAATAGGGAGAATTGAGTCTACTTCATTCTTATAAACCACTGCCTTGGGAACCTTTGCTTTATTGATGAGAATTTGCTACTCCTTTGGCTCATGCTTAATTCTACATCTCTCTTTTTAATTGTTTATAGTCTGAAATAGTATGAAATAGTTGTATGTTACAATTATTATTCTATGCAACTTAGTATTAAATAATTTTGTGTTAAACCACGAAGCAGTTTGAAGCTCTCTCTCCCAATCACAGAAAATTTCTTATATATTTTTTTAAGCTTCTTCATATTCAAACCGGTTGTTTCCAACTCAGTATGATATTTAGCATTTATTAATAATTCTAGTTAATTACATTCAAGCTGCTAGAAGAATCCTGGATTTCTTTTCCGTTTAAATCTTCCTTCAGCAACAGACTTCATGTTCTTCTGCCTTTACAGATAAGAACAGGCCAAGTTGTTCAGAGCTGGTAGTAAATGTTCAAGACCAAGGACAGACATAAAACACAACAGGACAGTCCCCTATTCTGTAAGCACATGGTCAGATACAGCTACAACAGTTTGGATAGATTCCAAGGATTGCCTATTACTGGAAATAAACAGCTGCCCTTATGGAGCAAAACTGACATACCAAGACAAAAATAACCTGTGCAGTTCCAGAACCTGAACTACAGAAGCATCACATGGGAGGTGAAATGGCGCTGCTTTAGTTTTGATTTTTGTTTAGTTTTTTTTTGATGCTCTTTTAAATAAGAGATTAATTTTCAGAGTAGCAAGAAAAAAACATGCCTACATTCAAAAGGCCTCCCGGTCTTCCCAGGCTGCTGGAAGGGAAATGAAGGTCACTGCTTATGGAAGGTGTAGCCTCTCAGAGACAACATCAGTAGATTATTATGAGTGAAAACCACTCTAATTTGACCAAGGTCGGGCAGAACAACTCATTTTTTATTTCAGTAGAAAAAGACTTTATTTATAATGCTACATACCACACAGTTTAAATCTTTTCAACCTTATGCCAAGCATATTTCTTTGGCCCTATTTTCTATTGTAATACACTTATTTGTAGAGATTTCTGTAAGAATAAAATGTCCTTGTCTTCTTCACAGACAGATAACTTTCCCTGAAAAATAAAAAAAAAGCCCTTGGATATATTAAAAATATATATTTTTTTCCCCTTCAGATATTGTAAGACTATGGCAAATGTTTCCTGTTTTAACTTCTTTTAACTTATTAACAATAACTGGTTAAGGAGAAAATATGAAGAACTTTATTTTGTAGTTAATTCCCAGATGATGCTTCACGGAGTCCCAGTTGACCTCTTCCTTCTTGTCAACAAAGCAAGCTTGCGTACATTGTCTTGGCTCATGAGCGTACATAAATTGTACTGCACTGGGGAATGATGGGAGAGTGAACTCTTTTAGGAGCTCCAGCTGAAGCAACTATGGGCCATTAACACTTGAACAAAGAAACTCTGCAATCCGCCATTTCTGACTCAGCACTTCATGGAGTGTGGTTTCTTGGGTTTTACACAAACCTTTAATTTGTATGTTGTGGTGCAGCTCATAGAACTGATTTCCACTAAGATAAGGTTAAACGTAATTTGCTCATCCCTATGCACAGATTTGCTAAATCTGAGGACCAGGCAATGCCAAATCAGTGTTGTGTCTTTGGCAAGAAGCGGTAACAGTAGGAACTGGATGTGACATCATGTCAGTTTCTGCTTGTACCCCTGAGGCTGCCACCTGACTTCCAGAGACTGCTCTGATGTAAGTGTGAAGGCTCCCCTCCATGAGCATCTTCAGAGCATCTCCCCAGAGACTCCTCTACATCTCCTACTTCTGTGCATGGCAGCAGCACCAGCACTCTTGCAGAGCTTGAATGGTGGGAGAGTAGCTGTGGGGGGGGGTCTCCTTATTCCCTGCTCTGCTTCAGTCCAGCTTCCAAGATAACTGAAATCACTTAATTTTAGAGGCCTGAGGACAGCTCTGCCTGATGGTGACTGTCAACTTTGCATTATGAACAAAGAACCCTGACTTCACCAAAACAATGTTTTCTTTGGGATCTCATTAAAGAATTGTAAGCTGGGAGTTAGCTGAAAATAAGATCCCTAACAAATTATCCGTGGGAAAAATAATTTTATTTTCTTGAGTTTTTCCTGAGTGCCAGAGCACTTTCCATATCGTAACTGAAACTTTGTCACAGATTCCTTTTACAAGACATTTAACAATAACATAAGCTTCAGCTGAGCCCCTTTATGGCAGATATAAGGTGTTATACATAATCTTCTTAGGAAGCTTTGCATGCACTGCCTCATACAAGCAGCACAAAAATTAAAAAAAAAAATATAATAAATACATTGACTTGCTGGCCAAGAAGGAAAAGTTACTACAGCAAATTAAATATTCTCCTAAATAAGCCTTTAATTAGCAAAAGAAGATACAATAGTTATTGTTGGTCAATTAGAGATGTAATAATTACTCACGATTAGTTGATGAGAACAGGATAAGTAGGCAATTACCATAAAAAGCTAAAGTGCAAGTAAAATCAGCTAAAGCATATATTATGTGGAAATAAGTAAGTGGTAACTGAAGTACACCATTGAGTCTATTGTTCATCTTTTCAAGCACATGCTAAATTTAAAAAGGTAAAGTTGTTATGAAATGACACTATAGAGCTTTTATTATAATACATAGATAAAGAATTTATATCATAATATAACATTATGTTCTTAGTACAGAATAGAACAGAGCCTGTTTCCTCCTCACTCTCCACTTTCAGTTTTCCCCATTTTTGGAAAAACAAGATAAAAAAATGGGTTTTCAGATTGTGTCACATTCTTCTCCTTGAGAAATTCAGGCTATAATGGGAGTATATTTTATAAAAAAAATATTTTTTACATTTATTAGAACTGGGGAAACAACTTACAAAAATTAACATATTCAAGAATGTCTGTCCTAATTCTGTTCATAAATTATTTTCAAACAGACTGAAAATAAGGAATTCATTCTTATTCAAAATTACTCAAAAAAATATTGTGCAAAGATAGACTAGCTGTTCACTAGCTCTCTTATAATGCTTACTTAAATAAAATTTCATTGTTCCTTTACTTTGATTAGATCACAAAAACATAAATCAGTAAAAAGATGGTCAAAGATTTTCTGTTGTTGAGTTCTTGAGGCTATTGCAGGGACTAAAAAATACATCCATTAATAAAAAATAAATTAGCAAATATTTAATCAAACATCATTGAAAATAACCTTTCCCTTTGGCCAGGAAATGGTGCCTCAATTAAACAAAGTAATTTTTATAATATTTCAAATAATTTGAAGGGAAACACTGACTCTGGACTGCACTGCAGTATATTTTTTGTCACTCAGCTGCTGCACAGAGATTACAAAATAAACTCCTGCTTCAAGGGATAGCTTTAAAGCATGTTCAGAAGTGAGTAAGTACTTTATACATCTTCTGAAGCTTGGTTTTCAGGGATCAGATCAGGGGTGAGTGGTCACATCCAGAGTGCTTTCACAGGCATTGGGGTCACGGTGCAGCCCACGCACGGCAGGTTTTGAGCTGCTGTCTCATTTAGATGAGGAGCATGGATTCTTCCCAAGGACTGAATTCTCCCCCTGGAGAAGGGTGCCATGTGAATATCTTTGAAGGCAATACTGGCTTAAATGTCCTTATCTCCAGTCACTGCCCCCTGCCCCTCTTGGTGCTGTGCTGGTACCACTGTATCCACAGCTTAGCCGTGAACTGGACAGGGAAACTGATTCCTTAAAAAATCAAAGTCTTTTTTTTTTTTTTTTTCTTTCTTTTTTTTTTCTTTTTCTTTTTTTCTTTTTTTCTTTTTTTCTTTTTGGTCAGGGGATCACTTGCCATTTTTAAACTTTCTTTATTCTCTGATATAACATCTGAAAATAATAGATGCATAAATTTCTTCCTATTCTTGGATGTAATTGTATTCCATTGTCATACAAACTTAAGTTATACATGCAAAAATATTTTCTAACTGTAGCCAAGTCTTCTTTTCTTATTTAATTATTCTTAGTTTAATTCAAATGTTCAGCATAGTGATGTAGATCAAATAATGACTGTGAACCTGTGAAATGATGGATCCTGAATTCAAACATCAGACACATCTATTGTTTTATTATTTTCCATTCACCACGTGCACCTTAAGAGAGGAGCCATTGATTATGCAGCTCTTTCAGTTCTCCAAAATGTTCATCCCTTTTCTTTCTGAAGAAGCAGCAACTTAGACCCAATATTGAATTTCTTCAGTCATTACCTTCTGCCATGGGAATAGAGAACACTACAGGTGAGTCCTTTGTAACGATTATTGTTTTGTTGGTATAGGAGATGATGCATTATAGACATTATTGCATTAGATACTGCCATTACTTATCACCTTCTTTAAATAATTATACCGAAGGGTTCTGGGAAAGTTAAACTAGTCAAAGGTCAGTATTGGGTGGAACTAATTTTATTTTCTTAACAGGAAATGGAAGGCTCTTTTTTTCAGATGGTGCTAGGACAGAAAGCCATTCAATGATTAATTCATTACATGCATAAAAATCACCTTGGGTAAGTATGCACAAATTCTTTTTGTGATTATCACTTTATTATTTTTTCCTTTTTTTTTTTACTTAAGTATCTGTCCTTCTTAAATTCATAGGAGTCCAAAGCACAGACTCAAACATCTGCATGTCTTTGAGTGCTATTTTGCAATATTTGATTTCCTCTTGGCAAGAAATTTTACAATAGCAACTATTATCTGTTGTTTTTGTAGTTTTGTTTTTTAATCATGTCTAAATCACAAATTTGATGAAAGCAGGATGACTATGAATTGAGAGTTTCGGTCTATGTTCTGCTGCACCGTAGAAATTCCTTCAATAATTGCTCAAGTTCATGACAGTAAAATCTAATCCTGTGAACACTGTATGTTAATTGGTATGTTTTAGAAACTGAGACCTTTTGTCTTCATTCTGTAGAGTTCACACCTACTCTACTGTAGCCAGTTTCTCTCAAAAATTGTAATTTGAACATGATAACCAGACGATTGCTGATGTTTCTAATATGTCTATTTCTTCACTGCATCTTCTTTAATAGTTTTCAGAAATTCTTGAGGTGCAGTTTTTGTTATTTCATAATCCTAGAGGTATGGATTATCTTGACAATAGATCAATTCAGTTTTCATTCCAAAGAAACAAAGGTATGTCCAAATATTTCTAGAAGTGGTTAATTCAATAGAGAGGTGACTATTTAAAATAGGGCCCGTGCTTTTAGTGCAGAAGTCAGTGGGTGAAACAGTGGATTACACTAGCAGTGCTTAATCTCCCCCAAAACGAAGACACTTTCAGTTCAATGGCTCTGCTGCAAAAGCATTTCTTTGGAGGAAGTTTGAAGACATAGAACTTTTTAAATGACTCCCAAAAAGGGAAAGTCTTTCTCTGCAAGGTCTAAGTGGACAATCTCAATCTGCTGTTGGCAACTAAAATGAATTGGAATAACTTTTGTATTCCTCTGGCCTTTAACCATTGGATCAGCTGGCATCCAGCATTGCCAGAATCCAAGCTCATCATGCTTTTTTATTCTGAGAAAACTTGGCTACAACTGGGTGAGAGACTGGACCAATAAATCCTGACATAAGAAATCAATCCCTAATTCAGCAATAATACCTAATTAAACAGTGGCAATTTAAATAGAGGATGTAGGTATTAAGGAACATTTTCCTAATCAATGTACTGGCAGAAAAATTCTCTCAAGAAATGCCAGTTTTATGTGTTTTGAAAGCATATTACACATATATGTAATTTGTTAATGTGACTCCAGAGAAATTTGACATCAGAAACTCTAGAAAAGCATTCTGCGCTGTAAAATCTTTACCCTAATGGAAGTTGGAGCACTTGAAAAAAAAAAAAAAAAAAACAAAAAAACAAACAAACAAACAACGCAGCTTGCAGGAGGGCTGCACTGGGAGGAAGCCATGAAGAAAGGTACATTTAATTTTTTAATTTCTATGGTTCCAGCAATTTAGAAATATTGGAACACATTTAAATATTCTTAGCCTTAATATCATATCCAACAATCCCAATATAACTGCTTTTTGAAAGTCAAAATTATGATGTTTAACTTTATATTTACTAAAAGAAAAAAACCCAAAGAAAACTACCCCTGACAAGTATATATGGCCATGGTTGTAGAAAGGTTAATATGTCAGGACAGAGATCCTAAGTCTAATGATCTTCTAAGTGTTATAAAGCACAGTTATTTTGCATTTTTTTATTAATTCAATAAGTGTATTACTATGTAAGCAGTTTTCTTGACACAAATTCAATATTTCCTTGTGCAATCTGGATTTTCCATAGTGGTGTCCAAGTCATAGAGCATATCTAGTGCAACGCTAGATAGAAGAGTATTAAACTATTTGCTTTCATCATCACCATCAATATTATTATTCCTATTAGCAGTAGATTAAAAACCCTTTATGCTCAATTTATGCCATTATCAATAGCTATTAAATAACATACCTAGCAGTAAGGTTCTGCTATATTTTTTTTAGACATTGTCTGATTTTTATCTGTGTTTTCCTGAAAAAATAAGTATTCTAATGGTTGCAGTGGTCTGATCAATTATATAAAATTGGGAGCAACGTTCTTCTCAAATTCATAGTTATGACACAAAAAGAAAATTCTGTTTGTGTACTCTTCCACAGAAAGAAGGACTTTGGCTAATGTTGCTGTTATTCTGTGGTTCCCAGTGGATTTTTCTGTAGAAGAAAGGTTTGTGAAGTGATAGTCATGACAGCTACAGAGTGTTCTTGGATAACTCAGAGTTTTGTAGGAAGACCTGTCAGAAGCCAGACAGGTTGAAGTATTTCACAAGCTGTCCATATTTAGTAGAGAACTTGGGAAGTAGTAGCAATAAAATTTATAGTTGAGACAGAGGAACCTGCTGTGTAGTCTCATGGCATTTCAAATCTAATCAAGGAAGAAAGACATTCTTTTCAGTTGCATTTTTAAGAGATGAAAAATCAATAAAATGAGGAGAAAATACTTTTGTTTTGCACTCTAAATTACCATAAGCTTTTTGGAAGGGAATATAAGAGGGAGAATGTGCAACTCTATTGTGTGTGTTCAGATTCCAAGAGCCACCGTAGCTCGCTCAGGTACAACAATGAAAGAAACTGTGCAGAGATAAAGACATGGAATTTTTTATTTTTCCATGAGGAGTTTTTTGGAGCTGCTTCATCCAGCATCTGACTCAAAGCAACTTCAACCCTGATTCCACTCTGAAGTCCAATGAGGTTGCTCAGGGCCTGGCCCAGTCAAAATCTCTATTGCATATTCCAGCCTCTCTAGATAACCCCATGGCTCATCAGCAACCAGACTGCAGAGGTGTGTGGGAATACTGAGCCCCAAGTGCAAGGCTCTGTGTTTTCCTATATTGAGCTTCATGAGGTTTTTCCAACTTGCCAAGCTCCTTTTGAGTGGCAGCTTTACCCTGCAGCTTTTTAGCCTTTTTCCTGATTTAAATAATTCCATATTTCACCCTTCATTTAAAGCCTTCATAGAATATTTTATGAAGAAGGGAGTCACAAGAAGAGTTCAGGAAATAGGGAAAATGTAAGACAGAAATGTGGCATGAAATGTCCAAGGTAACTGAACTGTGGTAATTGAACTGCATAGTCAAAATGGAAATGAAAACCAGTTTCTTGTGTGTCTTTTGTGGTCACAGATTGTGCTAAAAATGAGTATGTGGTTCTGAACTTATGGCTCCTAGACAAAAACTCAATTCAAATATCTTTACTGAACAGTCAATGTCAAAATGTGCTGGTGAGGAGAAGGACTGTGGAACACAAATCTGTAATGGAAACCTGGGGAGGAACATGAAGACTTGAGTTGCCTAGAAACTGTGTATTTACACACTTTTTAGATATTTATTCTTTAAGTGGCTGTTGGAGGTTGGATCTGTTTCTTTTGTGTTTGTGGAAGTTTTTCCTGATGGTTTGCTAGGGAACTAATTGCTAGGTACTTTACGGATACTTGACTTAAACAAAGGAGGCAGCAGGTTTCTCCTGGGGAACAGCAGTGAACAGCAGTTTGGTCCGAGGACACCGCTCCGAAAGGACTGGAGTACCAGGGGACCCTGCTTGTTTTCTCTCTCTCTCCACTGGATTTCTCTCCAGAGGAAGACTGAACACATTTTTTGTCACCATCGGACTTTCCTACAGGACTATTTCACTTCATAGAACTGCATTTACTGCTCAAGGAGGATTTCATCTGGACTGCTTTCAACACCCTGATACCCAGGGTGTCAGGTCACATCCCTGACTCTGTCAGAGCATTTTCTGAGGTTTTGTTATTTCTTTGGTTTTGCTTGTCTCTTAGTGCTATTACATTTGTATTTGCCTTTGCTTTGTCTAATATTCCTAGTAAAGAACTGTTATTCCCACTCCCAAATCTTTGCCTGAGAGCCTCCAATTGCAAAATTATAATAATCTGAGGGAGGGGGTTTACATTCTCTATTCAAAGGGAGATTCCAGCTTTTGCTGGCAAGTACCTGTCTTTCAAACCAAGACAGTGGCCTATTCATATTTATCCCATTGTGTGTCCATGTCTGTGGGAAACCAGGAAATCCCTCTTGCTGCCTTGGATGGGCTGAGACCCAGGCAGGGGTCTCAGAGAACTTGGCACGGAGCCAAAGACCCCTCTGCCCTCGATCTTGATCCATGGAAACAGTTACCAACTTTAGGTGAGGAGTTACAAACCAGGGAAAGTAGAATAAAATGAGTAGCTTACTGCTGAGTAGAGAAATAGTGTTAAGATTCATATGAGAAGTATACAGGGGGGTCAAGAAGTGTACAGGGGGGTCAAGATGGAGGAATCTGGGTGTGTACAACCCTCCTTCCTTCTTCTTCATTGTCTCCATCTTATTGGTGATGTTGGCATACCTGGGGGCGGGCAGTGTGCCTTGGACTGGCCTGCTGAATGCATCGCGGCTGGTCAGGGAGAACATGTTATAGATAAGAAATATTAACCTTGAGAACGAAAGCAAAGCAGCTCTAACTCTTTCTTGGACCATCGGGCTGCGAAAAAGGACTCTCAGGAACATCCCAGGCCAGGGGAAAACCAAGAATTGGAGGCACCGCTGAGATCAACACTGGAATAACAGCCAGAAGTCAGGTCAGAGATCACAGCCAAGGCACCGAATCAATGCACACTCAACTTGACCTCTACCAAGAGACAATTCGATTCAGATTCGATATGGAAGGAAGAAGGAGACTCAAAGGTGCCTGGAGCTTCTTCACCTGTGATCTGCTGGACAGAGACCAGGAAACTCCCAGGTCGACTCTGAAGCCGACCCAGCTTTTGGTAAGACGGTCAAAATTAAGAACACAGAGCAGGAACAGCCAACCTTGTCTTCATGACAGATAAACCCCAGGTCCCCAGGGGATTCCTCAGAAGGGTTGGAGTCAGGTATAGACACATCCTTGCCAGGCACACCTTTGCCGGTCTGAAAGCTAGCCATTGGCCCGAGTGGGGAGGGGGATAGGGTTCTCCCGGAACAGACCCCCACTGCGGACGCCGCAGCAGTGGGACAGACGGAGGGGGGTGCGGACAGAACTCTGGGGACCGGAGAGGGGGAGGAGCAGCTGCTTTGTAGCAACCTACAAAGCCATGCAGTGGCTGCGCAGAGTCGCGGGAGGCAGCTAAAGGCAGCACCGAAATCGGCGGGGGTGGAATCCGCACGGGCAGCGAATCCGAAAAAAGGCAGTGATGCGCGAGCAACCAATAACGCGTGTGAAGGCAAAAGCGCGTGAAACAGAAGCAGCTGGCGAGCAAGGCTCGCAGCTTGCAGGAGGGCTGCACTGGGCAGAGCCGAGGCAAGGCGCGGAAAACTCCTAGCTCCAGCAAGGGAAATGTTGGAGACAATTTTGCAGGATAATGCGTGTGCTACCTATTATTACCAGGCAACAAAAACCTCCACCGGAGAGGGGGGAGAAGAACTGTCTTGCCAGCCACAAGATGGAAAAGGAGGGTGAGGCAGCTATCAGCTCTCCTGACCCCAGGAAAATTTGAATCAGCTATTTTTCCAGACAAGCTAGAGGATTTGGATTTTAGTTTTTATGAGGTTTGTCCCCCAGACTCATAGAAACCGCTGTTGAGCCCCAGAGCTGAGGAAGTCGTAATACCAGCGGGGGGCAGGGTGGAGACAATTACAGAAGCCGAGAGGCAGATGCCTCCCAGCAGAGAGCAAAGCTGTGCCACTGTGGCACCAGCCAGCCAGCAGCCCAGGGGGTCTGCAAAGGCGGCGGGAGGGGCTGCGGGGGCAGGCGGAGAGGCCACGCGGACAGCGGGGCAACCACAGTGGCGAGCGGTGGGCGCGGGGGGCGTGGAGCAATGGCGCTGGCGGTGGAATGCAACAGACGCTCGCTGATGACACAAAACCCGGAAATAGGGACATGGGGGGGTCTCCCCTGGCCCAGATGTGGCAGAGGCACCAGCAAGGCGAGGCGCAAAACCGTGGGGGCTGAGGCGGCGGCGGCGCGCGGGGGCAGCGGCGGCACACATGGCGGTGGCGGCTTTGGCCTTGGGGACGGCCAAAATGGCGACAGGACACGGCGCGCGTGGGCGGATGACGCAAAACCCAGAAGTCGGGGTGGGAGGGTTTTTTTCCCATTCCACGGTTGCTGAGAAAGTACTGGCAGAGAGGGGGCAGCTCACATCAGGTGCGAATAATAATATTGAGACAGAGGAGGAGGCGGTAGACAGTGATCAAAGCAGAGCTGAGACCCCAGAAGCGGGGTGGGTCTCGGGCGAAGAGGACACAGGATTGGGAAGTGACACAGTCAGCTCAGACGGGAAAGGGAGCATTCCCGGAGGAGCGACTGAGCCACAGACAGAGGCAGGGCGCAGCCAGGGTAGGGGTTTTCCTTCCCACGCCTCTGAGATGACGCAAGCCAAGGTTGCAGCAAGGCAGTGGAGGAGGCGTGGTCAGGGTGGAAGTGTCAGCGTTCCTATGGCAATCTCAGCTTTCAGCCCACAGACAAACTCTGCACTGTAACAGAGTCTCAAACAAAATCTCGCATTAGAGATTTTACACAAATACAGC
>WBNO01008901.1:0-127128 GCA_013400575.1 Peucedramus taeniatus
CTTGCTCTGCAGTCCATGACAAACTTCCATCAGCCAAGCTTACATGTATTAAATTTTTCACAATGGGTAGTTTGCTAAAAAAAAGAAAACAAAAAAGAGAAAAAAAAAAAGACAAGACTTGGCCTTTATTTGAGAGATAGCTCCCTTTGTAGCATTGGGAAAGGAGGAAGGATTGTGATAAACATCATTACTAAGTAGTAATTTTTCCTTTTCTGATGCAGCTCTACCGTGAGTTTGTTATCTGCCTGCATGAAAGATCTTTTCAAGATGTTTCTAGTCCCCAAGGAAGTGAGAGGCTAACAGAGTCTTCCAAATGATAATAAAAGAGGGATGTCAGGAGGGAGAAGATGTCTCTCTTGTTCCTCTAACATTTGACAAAGCACTTTGCCCCCTTCCCAGCACTAGTTTCCTAAGCAGTTTGCAAGGGAAATGAGCTTGCTTGCAGATATTTTTGTTCTTTAGCTAAAGAAACAAATGCATTCACTGAATATAGCTCTGCCAAGAAAATAAGAACATGGGCAGGACTTTGAATGGAGTCACTGATGGAAATGAAGGAGAGGAACAGTTTGCTGTTTGAATTGCTCATCAGGAAGAAATAAAGGTGAAGAAAGGGAGGAAGGAAATGGAGTTGTTTGAGTGAGAATGCTGAATGCAAAATCTGAGTGGAAGAAATAGCAAATGCTGAGAAGAAGCTGGATGAGTCTGAGTCATGCAACAGATTTTTTTTCCCCCCCAAGTCTGTGTATAACAGACGCTGCAACAATCCACCTCAGAAACCTTTCATGCAATCATTGTAGGAAAAATCACCCTGGGGCAAGGTCATGTCTTCAGCAGATGGACAAAACCAGCTCTTCTGTTCTTCTCTCTCTCTCTTGCCCAAGTGGGCTGGGATCTCAATGGTTTTGAGTGGCATCTTGCAGATTTTATGGCACATCATGATAAAGGGAGTTACTGCCTGCCTCCTCATTCCTAACTAATTGCAGGAATACATAGATCCTCAAAAAATCCTAATTTTTGCTCTTTTCATACCAACTTTCCTAGCACAGTGATATTTTCAAAATACTCTCTGCTAGTGACCTTCTGGATTCCCTGTAATTTATAACACTCTTACTTTAAAATATTAGAAACTAGAGTAATTAACCAGTTTTCAAACAGTATTTTTCAAGGGAAGGTATGTCTGCATATTTCCAAAAACATGCAAATAAAGAATCTGATTTTTTTTTTCATCCTACTCTGGAATGCTATTCAGAGGCTTATCTAGACTTGAAAATGTATTAATATAATTATTCTTGGAAAATGATTTGGAATTATTCATTTCAAAGTAATTCTCTATGTGGAATCAGAATGATCAGATACTTGTGCCAAAGGAAACAATGATGAAATAATTATTTCATAAAAGCCATATTAGTACATTTCCATTGGAGAGGAGCTGATATAAACAGGAAAGAAGCAAAGCCTATTGTCTCCCTCATCCCTTATAGCCTTGTTTTACAGCCCAATAGGCAATAATGAGGCTGTAGATCTATGTCATCTTCTTAGAATCCAAAAGGCTTTACAGAGTCTGTTGGATGAATTTCAACACCCTGTTCAAGTCCAAGGAGGAAATAAGCTCTTCCAGAAATTCACCAGTCTTCCTTTTTCTCTTTTTCTTCTTTGAGTCTGGCTGTATCTCAAAGGAACCTTATGGACCATCTGTCCCTCCTATCCTCTCAACCTCCACATGCCACCATCGATAAGACATCAATCTGTGAAGCAGCTCTGGGAGAGATTTTTTAGTAGTTTCTCCAGGAAAGCATCCGAGTGATTCCTTTGCAGAATCTATCTGCTCTCTGTGCCTGCTGGGGAAAAGGGGTATTGACCTCTCCCCATCTCTAATCTGGTCTGGACATTCTTCTCTTGAAGGATGAAAATATATTGGCAAGAACTTTTAGACAAAGCCAAGAATGAATTAACCAAATCCAATTCAGGGAGGACATTGACAAACAGTGCATGGCTCATGAGAGCATTAAAGGTTTGGAAAACATTACTTACAGTGAGAAACTCCAGAAGAAAAGAACTAAGAGAAGGTTAAGGACTAAGTTCATCACTGTCTATGGGGAAATGAATCTATTGGAGTAATGTTCAGCAGCAATAATAGATGTTCTGGGTCTACGGTGTTTTTGGGAACCCTTCCTGAACTTCTCTTAATTTTTGTGCTTATGTGGGACTAACCATAATCTGATGCAGACGATGCAAAACAGTGGTGCCAATGACTGAGATAAAAATGATTGGGGGCTGCATTTGCTTCAGAATCCAGACTGTGGCTCTTTCTAAAGGTCTTCAAAAAATCTTCTGTTGTGAGCTGGTAAAATATCTCCCTAGAAAAAAGCACGATTACCTTCCAAAATATTTATTTGGGAACTTATCTCCTCCTGAGTCATGCAGCTTTCAGAGAGAAGTTGTCTGAACTCTTCTGTTTAAGTTTGCCTCTAGATACCCACTAAAATGCTGAGAAGCACTGAACTGAGTTCCAGAACTTACGGCCTCAATATTTACCCATCTAGCCCCAGAAGTTCTCTATCCAACAATCCAACAATTAACATCACAATATTTGGTTTTTTCCTGTCAGAATTTTGATAATTTTTAACCAAATAATGAGAGGGTTTATCTGTTTGCAGTGAAGGGATAAGACTGTCCACTGATGTTTCTCCAGGTTTCTGCTTCAATTCACACAAATCACAAGGTCTACCAGCTCACATACATGACCCCCCCCATTGAAGGGAGCTATGAAAATATCCCATTCAGCCTTAGGACCCATGGAGGTTTTGTGAGTTTATCTCTGCTTTCTGCTTGCTCCATTCACAGAAGGAAAATGACCAAAGAGGGCAAATTTGTCCTGATTTGAGAGCAGCCAGCATACCAGTGGAAGGGGTCCTGTGCATATGGAATGGCAAGAATTCCTATCAGGGGGAACCACACTTGATGGATAGTCAACAGCCAAAAATATTCAGGTGATGTTGAGGGACACTGTGACCTGACAAGGGACACAGAGAGCACATTCCCCCACTGCTGTGTGTCACAGCAAGTCTAGTTTAGGCACATAATTTACAAATACATACATCTTTCTTCTATTTGCATAAATGTTTAAGTGAACCTTTACCAACCTAACCATTTTTATCAACCAAACTTCTAACATGCTTCTCTACAGCTCCATCAGGCAGCATTCCTCTAAGCCCTTTCCTTATTCTCCTTTGTAGACTGATCCTGTGCCAGAATTTTTACTTTCCTGACACCAGGAGTAAATACCGGTAATACCCAAAGTCACTCCCTTTCTTTTCCTAAGAACTGAGCCAGGACTAACACTTCAAATTTTGCAAACACAGCACATATTTCATGGCAGTCCCCCAATATGTGATGAGTCAAATCACCAGTCTGGGTAACAGGCTTCTTTAAGGACAACTGAAGAATGCATCCAGCAAATTGCACATGTTCCAGAGGGAACACCTTGTATTAAATGCCAAGGAGGAGTGGAACCAGCTACAGGTAAAGTTTGCTTTGTTGAGCACTAATGAAACTAATGAGGTATGTTTATGTCACACCTTTCATTCCAAATGATCAAGTGTTTTGCAAGCCTTAATCATTTCACCCATCACTGAATTGCAGACTCCTCTGGGGTGGAACATCAACAGAGCTTGGTAGAGCACAGCAGCAAGCCGGAGCAATTAATGAAGGAGAAACACCCATTCCAACTACTGGAGCAAAGGGAATTTTGTTAAGTGGAATGTAATTATCCAAAGCAGAGAGAGGGAGACATTTCCCTTCATACTCTACTCTAATCTGGGGTTACAGCTGCTTTTCCAGTCCCTGGGTTACTGGGAAGTCAGCATCCTAGCCTGACTCTGAGGTTGCAGTGTTCCATTCTAAGAAAGAAGCAAAACTCCCAAAGGAAAAGCATCTTGAAATTTTTTGTGGTATACCAGATTCCATTCCTTCGGATGAGGATTACCATTTGTCTTCTTCAAACACCTACACCAAACCAACAGCAAACTCAGAAAGTGGCTGGAGATGAAGGCTCAGTACATAAATGTTCCATACAAGCAACATGACTCTTCCTCAGCTATAAAATCTGCACATTATATAAGAGGGAGAAATCATTGTCTCTAAACTATTTGTGGCAGGGTGGTCTCATTTAAATTATAATCATGGTTTAAACCAGGAAGCAGAGAATCTTGATTTAAATAATCAGGTTTAATCTTGTTTTGCATGTGTGCTTTTCAGTTATTTTCTTTTAAAACTGGTTGATTCTCACTGATTGGTATAATTTGCTGCTTCTTTATGCTAAATCAAAAAGTATCCTATATCTATACATATTTATTTCAGCAATTATATAGTTTAGCATGCATTTATTCAGATTCCTACTTTTTTACATTTTTTACGAAGAGAAAATGGTGAATAACAGATTTCTTATTCAGTAGATTATAACTGGCTTTTTTAGTATTTTTTGTTGTCTTACATTTATTTGAAATTTACGTCAAAACTGCATTTAAATGGAAACTGGAATATGGTTGTAATTTGACCCCCTCCTTTCAAAATAAGGATAATAAAAGTACTTCACCATGCTGGAGATCAAGAAAATAAGTCTTGCACAGAAAATGCATTGTGAGAACAAAGACAGTGACCATTGCTGCTGGGGAGCTGGAGCAGGGGTGCATTTCCAAGAGAGTTTGGCAATGCTCCTTCCTTGCTGGCAACATTGGTTACAATAGCACCCAGATGTTTTTGTTATGCCACCCTCAGTCACTGGCCCTTATTTGACGTAAATCAGGAGGATCTTCTGTTGGGTGGGATTTCTGCTTCTCTATCTGGCATCAAACTGATCTCTCTGGCATGGGAGCTGAGAGGAAACTGTGAAATCAAGAGCTCTGTGTGCTGGCACCCTTGAGAAAAGGCTTTAAAACAAACGGTTTTGGGGGATAAGTCAGAGCTGGACTCCATGAGCAGTTGCACTGTCATGACCATGGGGATGGAGAACCCCTGAAAGGGCATGGGGATGGGTACCAAGGGTGGCAACCTATTAAACAAGCTGGTGTCTCAGATGTGATCATAAAATCACAAAATTATTTCAGTTAGAAGGGACTTTACAGATCATGGAGTTCCAGCCCCCTGCCATGGTCAGGGTCACTTCCTACTGGACCAAGTGTTTTAGAACCCCATTTAACCTTGCCTTGAACACTTCCTGGGATGGGTCATCCAAAACTTCCCTGGGCAACCCGTGGCAGTGCCTCAGCATCCCCACAGTAAAGAATTTCTTTATATCACCTAATCCATATCTCTTTTCTATTAGTTTAAAACCATTCCCCTTGTTGTGTCACTATCTGTCTGTGTAAAAAGCTGTGAATTATTGTTTTCTTTTTATATACATGTTTGAATAAGATCTTTGCTGTGATGGAGAAAACTAAACAAAAACCTACCCCAGAGCATATAATTAAAGTTTTTTAGGGGCTGTCCAAAGAAACACTGAAAGCTTTGCAGAATTAGGGCAGTAATACATTTTAAATCACTGCCCTTGATTGAATAAAGTCGCTAAAAGTTAATCAAAATCCTCTGAGAAATAAAACAATGAGATTTTAATGAATAAATTCTCATGGCAGAAGCTATGCTTTCCTTTATTTGGAGCTCAGTGTGCACCTCTGAGCATGGGTAAACCAAAAATAACATGCTCTTTCCTCTCACTTAGTTCTGCTTATAGATGGAGACACATCTTCACTGAAAGAAACAAAGCCAGATACCTCAAGGGGCACTGTCGGAGACTGAACTAGATGTGGACTAACACTGTATGCTGAACTCAGTAGCAGATTCAGTGGCCCAAATGGAAATTCAGAAATACAGACATAAGCATCTGGAAATACCCAGTAAGGAAGAAGTGGTTTTAAAAAGCCAGGTGCACCAGGCTTTCTTCCCAATTTCTTCTACTCTTCAGGGAATAATGTACGTCTTTGAAAGGCTAGGATGGTGAATGGACATGTCCTGCCCATTGCAACTCAATGTGACCCCTAGAGATCCAGGATGAAGGAAAAAATGGAGAAAAGTCAATTGGGAAACAAGCTTTGGCTCCCTGTTCCATGCTTAACCAGCTGGTTAACTCTGGAGGCAGGAGTCTGTGGGCCACACAAGGTAGATATCCAGCCATTTTGAGTTCTCAACCATCACCCCATCCCTGTTAACGGGACATTTTTTGTCTCCTCTAATTCTTGGCTTTTCTCCATGCTGCTTCTCTTTCATCTATCCCAGAGGGATGAATCACTTGCCTAGAAGAGACTTTAAGTCAGGCCCTAAAAAGAAAATCCTGCTCCAAGTGATCATTGAGCTACAGGTCCACCCTGACTCCAGTACTGATGTCCAGTGCCATGCCAGCTTTGATGGCCCTCAGTGTCCTGACATAATCCTCAGTCCATGGCAGTAGCCATTCCTGGTTGGCAATGATGTACAAATCCCACCCCAAAACCAGGCTGGAAGCAAAGTGCTACTATCAAAACAGTAATAGGTTTCATGCTGGTGAACATAGGTTTATTCCCCTTGGGGTGTATCACACCACAAGAAATTATTTATGGCACTCGCAAACAGTGTAAAAAAAATTGCACAGATTTGCTTCCAAAATACTTGGCAGCTTGCCTGCAATGTTAATAAATGCAATTATTTTCCTTAAAAAAATCTCCATGAGAAGGAATTTTCAAGTGGCAAAGGAAAGGACAAAAATTAATTGCATAATTACAAAGAACAGTAAATTCTTACCTGTTAATGTTGTTTCTACGTGTTAATGTTGTTTCATGCCCTCTCCCCCAACATTCAGGCTAATAACAAGTTTTTAGAGTTGTAGGCTTTTTTCCCTGCCTCATGGCTTCATCATCATCACAGTAATAATAATGTGAAACCTGTACACTAACCTATATTGAACTGCAGTTCATTACAGCAGAATAACATTGTGAAGGACTTTAATGTCAGCATCCTTTCAGATGCAGATTACAGTAATGCAGAAAGTACATTCTCTTCAGGGCACACTATACAGAAATAAAATTACAAAAAAAAGAAAATGGAAATATTTCTTTTGTCCCCTCTAGGGACAAAGATGCCAGCAATTAGATAAATTAGCCCTAGAAATCAGTGGGAATTCCTTCACTGGGAGACAAAATCAAGATACTGACCACTAAGGCTGCACTTGAAGTACTAAACTCAGATTAACCTCAGGTGCCTTCGCCTCTTATATGGGGAGCAAAGATGCTGCTGGTTCCCTTTTTGGTGCTACCAAAGGGACAATCAGCTCTCAAGTGGGTTAAATCCTGTCTGAGAGGCAGTGACATCCTCATTTTGAAGGGCTGTTTTACACCCAGTGGGCAGGGAGTTGATTGAATGCAGAGGGAGATAAGGGTCTGTAGTCCTAAACCCCATCAATTCACTGTCCCATCCAGGTAAAACTTTCTCTGAGACTCTTGTGAAGGAGTGAGGTGGTGACTCACCTATTCACTTTCAAGAAGTATCTCAGGACTAGTATCTAAAAAGGACAAAAAAGGTAAGAGGATAGAAAATATGAGGAATCTATCATCAAGAATGTCAGTGATTAGAAAGTTGGATCACAAGTAAAGAAGATGTAACAGCCTTCAAGGGAGCCATTTTTCAGTGGAAAATGTAGCATTTGATGGTCATACAGTTAAAAGTCTCCTTTTTAGGACTAACATTTTTCATAGGAATATTAGTATCTTTATTAGTATCGGTTGGAGAGCCCGAAGGCACATTTCTTCCCCTGACCTTCACATTTTAAGCAATCACCAAATCTCTGAGTATCTCTGTAAGGTGACTTCAGTAAATTGCCATATCCCAACAATATCCACACACTGTTAAAATGAGGATTTTTTTGGCAAATTCTTCTTTTAAAGGAGAGTTCTGAGAAGCTGAAGTAAGGAAGGGTATCACTGAAAATTCGCTTCTGGAAGTGCTACTACTTTATATAGTTCTTCACTAACTTCTGCAATTGATGATGGATCTTTAGTGGTAAGGATTTTGACTAATTTTTTATTTCAGGCTGAAACACATTGTTAATATTAAGGTTACAACTGATGGGATACAAGTGAAAGATGACAGCCAGCAGATGTCTGATCTTGTCTGGGTAGTTCTAATTTATTATTGTTTTCCCTTACTAAAAAGTCATAAGGGAAACTTAATAAAGTATAGCTCATAGTACATCCTTTTAAAACTATTATTTATTTTGAAAAATGTTTTGTTTTTTAAAAAAAATTCTTTCTGAATTCTCCAGAATATGAGTATCACATTTTTGCCTACATGGTTTGCAGAAGAAGCATGTCTAAAGCACACACTCATTTACTGGAAGTACTTTATAATGCACTGTTTAATTCAGAGGAGAAAATAAAGAGATGATGTTGCTGCAACCACGGTAACAATATTAATAATGGAGTGGATGAAGCCTGAAAGGAAATTACTCAGCAAAACACGGTAATAAAAAGAAAAGTCACCATGGATTATCAGCTGGGGTATTAACAAATAATTTGTAATGCAGAGATTACGCAGTAATTCTGGCACTGCTAATTGCACTGATATATTGAACTGTACTTTGGTCCAGTGATTTGGGTCAACATGATTTGGAAACAGGAAGGTGAATGCAAAGAAAACTGAGTAAAAATCCTTCCTCTGCAGAGAGTCAGAGCTATTAAGGAGCTACCTTGCGAGGCACCCAGTAGCAAATACAGACAACATTAGGAGAAGAGCTCTCAACAACCAGAGAGAACAAGGAAAACCCACAGAAATAATTAGTTTGTCTAAAGCTCTCTTAGCTGTTGTAAAAAGACTCTGAGGAGAAAATATTTTGAAAAAGCTGATGAAATGTGACTTGATCATTGGAACAGCTTTCTGATTTAATAAGAGCCCAAAATGGCTATCAGAAAACTAGCAGCGAACAGCATATTGCAGTGTATTTAATGAAAAGTATTGGGATTTATACCACTCGGGCATGTTGTTTTCAAAAAACAGATTGTTATCACCATTCGCCTAGGACCTGGTATAACACTGCTGATGGCAATGAGAGCCTTGAAAGGCTCTGCTGAGTTCTGTATCAGTCACCACTGAATAAATGAAAGCATCAGTAATATTTATTAACTACCCTGGAGAAATAAAATTGTAGCATTTCTTTGGTGTTCCTTGTTTGAAATACTTGTCTTTAATTATTTCCTGCTTTAATGTACCCCTGTGTTTATAATATGTTTTATTAGCCTTCAGTTCTATTGAATCCTAAAACCCTATGCGGTTTCTCAAGCACTCTTTCCAGCAACAGTAATGGCTTAAGCAGTGGAAGCAGAGAATGCGGTGGTTACTGCAAGAAATGCTCTGTAAATCAGGTATTATGTCAATTAACATGGCTAAGAGTTGAGTCTGGCATAGTAGAGGAGGCAGAGCTATCATGTGAGCTTTAAAGTTCCTGATTGCCACTATGCTTCAGTTTTACAACAGCCTATGAGAATATTTCAGAAAGGTAATTTATTTGATAAGAAAGCAAAAATTCACTGTAACATATCTACTACCTTTCTGGTTAAGCTGGTACGTCTTGGAGAGCATGTTTGGATATTGAGCTGGTTGTTGCTTGACAGTTTTAAATGGTTTCATTTAAATTCATTCCAGAACAATAGTGGCTAAAGGAAAAAAATTCACAGAATAGTTTGTGTTGGAAGGAACCTTAAAGGCCATCTAGCTCCAGTCCCTGGGTTGCCCTGGGAAGGCAGGGACACCTTCTACTAGACCAGGTTGCTCACAGCCACATCCAGGCTGGCCATGAACAATTCCAGGGATGGGACAGAAGGGGAAACTATTCCTCTTTGTAGAATGTGGGTCCAAAATGCTGCTCTTAAACCTTTTCATCAGTAAGTGTCTGTGTTACTCTAGTCACTATATCACCTTTGGCACTGACTGGTGCTTTCAGAGGTGAAGTTAAAGATAAATGAACCTTGAGATGTAACTTTCTTCCTAAACAGAGATGATCAACAGATGTGTGGTGGAGGTGCTGGGGTGATCAAACCTATATCCAATTCATCATTAAATGGGTTATTGGAGTCCAGTAGTAAACTCTTTTGCAATCATAGAAGGCACACAGAAGTTTTTGCAGGATGATGTTTCCCACATGGTTTTGAATTGTGGAGATGGAAAGAAGTTGCACAGGGCAATTTGACAGAAAAGGTCCTTCAGCTTGAATTTTGGCTTCCTGGGAGGTTAGTTCTGGAATTTTAGTTCATGTCTACTAATCTCTCGGTGTGGTGAAGTCACGCTTCAGCTACACTTCTGCTGCAAGAATTTCTTTACGTGATAGATCATAGTTGAGCATCTTCAACTCAGTTGAACTGTCTGGAGTCACCTGATGCTAATCATCCTGTCTGTGAGATCCTTCTGGCCATTTGATACTGCCCACATTCTTCCAAGGAAGAGATGATGACAAAGAGAAACATCATGCCACTCATCACAGCATTAATTATGGCTGACTTGTCCTGCTAATGAAAAAACTGGTTCCTATGTCTCTTGTTCCTTCTCATCTTTAACCAACTACTTGCCTTGGTGGACATGAACACTGAGCCCAGATCACAACTGAAGTAAATCCTTAGTTTCGAATAGTTTGGAACAGCTTCTTTGGAATAGCTGAAAGTTAAGCTGTACTATTTGTTTGTTTGTTTGTTTGTTTGCTTGTTTTTAAAGGGCTGCAACTTCACTTTCACAAAGACAAATTTTAAAAATGCTGTTGACCCAGGTGTACAGTAACCCTGTAATGATTGTACTGAGTAAACCAGTAAGTTCATTATTACACTGGAGGTAGAGGAAAAAGTGGTTTGGTTTTGTTATTGATGGCGGGTTTTTTTGTTCTGCGCTTTTTAAATTTTTTTTTTTTTTTTTTTTTTTTTTTTTTTTTTTTTTTTTTTTTTTTTTTGTGGGTAGGGATTTTGTATTGGAATATCTACCCCTATCCATTTTCTGCCTGTCTCTCAAATTCAAATCTGTCCAGGGATTACCAGCATGATTCATAACATTTTGGGTGGATCTGGGTTAAGATCTCCATTACAGACCCAAAGGAAATAGACACAGCCCAGTTCATGGATGCTTGCACACAAATAATGTCCATGTCCACATATGTTAGGAGTCCCCTAGACAGCACAAAAAGCCCAGCCTGAATAGTCCTGCACAACCCCAGAGGAATAAGGCACAGCAGTGCTGCAAGAATTGGAACTGGAGAAAAAGGGATGCTTGAGAGACCAGCATGGAAAGCCACTCTGACTGAGACAGCATCTAGTCTAGACCTTTCCCAGCTGATCTTTGTCTAGTTTACACTTAAAAGCTTTAAGCACTGGAGTCCTCAGACTCTTCTGATCTCCTCCAGTGCCAAACTCCTTCCAACTGTTTATGAGGAGAGGAGACTCTAGATGCTGTCTTTCAACTGTTTTTGCTGTGGGCGATATTCAGAAGATGAAGTCAGGCTGTTCTTGGAGATGCTCAGTAAGAGCAATGCACACAAGTTAAAATCCATACCAGCTCTTATAAGAAGAGTTCTTCACAGCAAATGTGGCCAGCTGCAGAACCAGGATACAGAGGTTGTGGCCTCTCCATTCTAATAGATACTCAAATTGTAACTGAAAAAAGCCCTGAAGGACCCAACCTGACCTCCAACTTAGCCCTGATTTAAGCAGGAGAGGGACCAGAGACTTTCAGCAGTGCCTTTCAGTATAAATTATCCTGTGGTACTGTATTTTTATGGTGATGTTCTTATGGTTAGAAGTTTTTTGGTTTTTTTTTTGTATGCTACTAAATTGCTGAGAAATAAGCCAATTTCTGGAAGACTATTACCTTATTCTTCTTCAATGTGCTCTTCTCTATAGTAAAGAATTGCTGGCTCAGTACAAATCCTGTTTGGGGTTAGCTAAGGTACCGCCAGGAAATTCCAGGCTTCAGTCCAAATGACCACTTCAGGAACTTCTTTTGTTGAATCAGTCTTGCTGAGAAACAGTGCAATCTACTATAGGAAAGATGTTCTAAAATCATTGCTAGACTGCCAGGAACCAGACTCCCTCTGTGCTTGGTTCTGAACTGTTAATGAGAATTCACAGTTCCAGTTCAGATCATGATCATACTGCAGAAAACTGCTTGAGCCATATAAAGTGCTTGCTACACCAGCAATACAGAATGATGGCACTGTCCCAGACAAGGTGCAGCAACTTGAGCTTTGTCCCCTCACTGTGCAAAGTGACTATCCAGGTCAAGTGAAATGCGCTGTCCACTGGAGGGAAAGCCATCGTGGCTGTTTGAGTTTGCAGGATGTGAACTCAGGGCAATGCCAGAGTTATAACTCAACTCTTCAGTGAAAACAAACTCTTAACTTAGTAAAAGCTTTTGGTCTCCTGGAAGCATTCAACCTAATGAAGGTGTCCCTAACCAGGACAGGGGCTTGGAACTAGATGTTTTTTAAGGTTCCTTCCAACCCAAACCATTCTAGGATTCTGCGAAAACCTCGTAACAGTTTATATAAAGCTATGGATGGCTTTCCATGCCAGCTCCCTGTAAGTGATCTGTGGACTACAATATTCCATTAAACCAGAGCACTTCATAGGCTTCCTTAAGGATAGGGATGGACTGTGACTGCCCTTTCTGAGCAGCATATCTGTTCCTTCAAGGCATCACCACTCCTGAAATGAAAACAAACCTACTCTTCAAGGGAGTCAGACCTCTCCTTTTCTAGGAACACAATAAATGTTTTGGCAGGATCACGCTTTGACAACTTTGGATTTACAAACATCAGAAGTAAATTCTGATTATTTATTTTGGATAAATAATGAACAGCATAAAAACTGCTGACTTTGACCTTCGTTGGAGAAGTTGGTTTAATGAGCCCCATAAACTCTTCTATTGACAGCAGGTTCATAAAGTCCATATTGACTTCCGCTAAAGGCTATAACTTCTATCAGTACTGTCAACAAATAATATTGGCTCATAAAGGTATCCTGTAAACTGAGTCATAGCATTATGTTACTTTACATTGCCATTAGCAAAATTTCATGTCTTCTTGAAAATGTTTCTTCTATTAATCTGTTATTTCTCAAAATAACCTGTATGATACCCAGAGAAACACTACTTATGTGGAGTAAGGAGGGAGGAAACGCCTTTATGTTTGGCACAAAAAGCTTCTGAGAGGACCTCAGGCTTCATTTGCTCCTACAGCAGGTCTCAGGTTGTGAGGAGTTTGTGCACAAAGGTTTCTCACACCTTTACCTGTGCCAAACAATTACAAAAGACAATGCTGAAATTTTGCCTACTTAAAAGACTTTTCCCTAAACTTCTTTTCTTTCTACCTTGCAACATTTGTTTGGATATGTTTATACCACTAATTCAGCTGCAGTCCCTATATTAAAGTGAATTTTGCTCAGTTTTGGACCAGTTTTTCTGACCTGAACATGGTCTGATGTCTATGACCTCTTCCCAGGAAAGTCTAAGCATCAGCTAAAGCTCACCACCAGAACAGTTTGGATCTTACTATTTTCTTTCAAGTTCTACCACCTGTTTTTTGTCAGTATGGACAATATTATTACATACTGGACACCACAGCAATCTATGTTTTATTTGTGCTACACAGACTTTTTGTTTTAGAATGATACAGCCTTTCTCATTCAAAACACCCAGCATCTAAGACTGCAAATGCCTAGGGTCAAAGGAAACTTCTAGGTTTATACAGCACTGTATGTTCTCGTTTCCCTTTTTCTTGTTGCTATGAAGTGATGGTTCTAAAAAATGGTAAGTGTGCCATTAAACTTAAGGAAAGAGGAATTGAAGGTTGTCTCCAACCTGACATGAGTCCTACACCCTCTGTGATTTCTTTCAGTAAAGCCTTTCAAGGCATGTGAAGTTGCTAATGTGCTGTTTCTAATATAAGTTCATTTGAAAGTGATCTGTAGGTACAAAGTTGCATTTGCAGGTGTAGAGATAGCAGGGAAAAAGACTCCTGCAGATAATGCAATTCTTCTCTGTTAAGAGCAAAGAAAAAAAAAAACCCCACAACCTAAAATCTGTATACTGCTTTTCTTAGTAGTCATGGAAAGAAAAAATGTATGGGATAGGATCGCAGCTGCTCACACATCACATGGAAAGCACAAAAGAGAGCTTGGATAGAGAAGAATGGGATGGAACCACAAGGTGCTTATTTTTGACTGTTTTCTAGCAATTTCTTGTGAGAGTGCAAAACTTTAATTGACCCTGATGATCCCTCAGATTTTTCATCAAAACACAAGGATCAGAAGGAAAACAATGTAAGCTGGCACTGTGTGTCTGCTTGTAAGACACTGCACTAAGAATCTTAAAAAAAGTATGGTAAAGATAATTGTAAAAGATTCTTCTATATATCCTTTCAACAGAAGGCCATTTATCTTTGAACTCTCACTAATATATCATTATCTCCAAGCAGAAACTTAATAAGCTTCAACTGTAGTTTTGTTGGAGTTAAACATAAAATCATGTGGGTGGTGTATGTCTCACTGTCATGGCTTCCAGAGGAAAACTTATCATCATTTGTCTCTATAATACTGTGGCAAAAAGCATGAAAAGAACAAGTGATACAGTCATTTCACATGAGCTTTCTGCACCAAGCACAAGTGCCTGATGACTTGTATGCAGCAGCTATATCAAGAAGGAGCCTGTGCTATAATTGAATTAAAGGTGCAAAGGCATATAGCACTGGATGAACTCCTGGGTCACGTTGCAATTGAATCAAAATCCCCTCTCCTTCTCCTACACTGCTTGGCAGAACTGCTGACCAAAAGGTTCACAGACCTACAAAAGGCGTGCAGGAATCCCCGCACCTGGGGACACAAAGTTACAGAGATAAAAAAATCTGTGACCTTCAGCTTTTATTTTGCACAAAGAAAAAGGCTTCTAAAAATATTTCACCATCACTTTCCTTCAGAGAACAGTCAGCCAATTTACATAAATGAAGCGGCCCCTGTCAAGGAACCAGCAAGGAAGAGAATAAAATCATCTGCTAGAAAATCTGAGCAAAGATAAGAGTAGCATCAGCCAGAGGAGGGGAGATTTAAATGCCTTCCCTCTGAAAGGTTGCTGCAAAAAGCAGGGAGAGTATTACAGCTATTTAATGATCTCTGTCGCAGTGATAAATAAGCAGGAGCTTCTCCAGCAGTTCATTAACAATGACTCTGTAGGACAGTAAAAAGGCCACGACTGGGACTGTTAGAAGAGTGTTTTCACAGAGTCTGATAAAAAAACCCCATCACTAAACCTAAGGAAGATTAAGGTGGAGTAGTAGGAAGAGACATTCCTTATAGAGCTCAAGTCTGACACTTGCATGCATTGTCAACACTTACCGGTTTCAGTATTCTCATGCTCCGTGTCGGTGAGGGTGAGGTTGGAGTTGGCCCGGCTTGACAAGCAGGAGCTGCGCCCAGACTTGGTGTTGCGTCCCCAGAGCCTCACTGGGTGCTCAGGTGACATGACCACATCTGCTTCCGTGTCTGCATCCGAGCCGGCGCTGATGGAATAGCCACAGTGAGGCAGTCCGATGTCAGTCTGGTACAAAGCCCCGTGTGGGGATGTCACATCTTCAAGTCCCAGCTCTCTCAAAGAGAAGTTGGCTCCTGTGAGAAAAACTCATCAGCGTGGTTATTCTTTAATAAGGCACGGTGCCATCTAGCACAAGTCAAGACCGGAAGTGTTCATCCTCTACCTTCACGTGGGACACAGCAGCGTCACAGTAACACACAGCAACATCATACCAAAGACACCTCTCTTCTGTGGTCTTGCTCAGTGTGAGACCAAGAGACCACAGAATCATAGAATCATTAACAATCATTTAAGATCATCAAGTCCAACCATTACTCAGCACGTCCAAGTCCACCACAAGACAATGTCTCTAAGCATCTCATCTACACTTTTTTTTATAACAATTCCAGAGACGGTGATTCCTCCACTTCTGAAGGCAGCCTGTTCCAATCCTTGACCACTCTTCCAGTGAAGAAATTTTTCTGAATATTCAATCTCAACCTCCCCTAATGTCACTTGAGGCCATTTCCTGTGGTCCTATTGCTTGTTACTTGGGAGAAGACACCAGTCCCCACTTCATGACAACCTCTTTTCAAATATGTCAAGACTAAAAAGCAGCTGGATTTCTGCTTCTGGAACCTGACAAAAACTCAGGGCATGTTCAGTGAAATCATCAAGTTTGAAAGCAAAAACAGACATAGAAATGGCGCAATACTTTAGGAGACGCAAAAAGCAGTCTTCATGTGAGAAAAGCAAAATGAGGCTTGCAATGATCAAAAGCCCTACCATACACCTGACAACTTTCCTACAATAAGAAAGGACAATAGTCAATTTGAGTGAGTTCTGCTCATTGAAATCCCTGAAATTACATAATGGGGATTTAAATTTCCTTTGGTGGTTTCACTTTCCCCTTGCTGACCACTCACACCTTGACTCACATTTAGCGATTCATTCTGATAGAGTCACAGCAGAGGTTATTTGGCTGCAAATAGATGCCATGGTTTAGCTGACTAAAAATACAACCTCAAAAATGACTCTTGACTCCATATCTAGTTACCTGCAGAGGTTCAAAACCAGACTGAATTGATGTGAATAAGGCTTCAAATATTAGCACACTTTGGAAAGTTCCACAAAGAGGCTGGGGAGAGCAATTTTAATCCACATTTATTTATTAATGCATGCATTTATTTTTCAACCTGAATATCTTGAAAAGATTTTGGCCACCCATGAGTGCCTTTAGCTGCACAGTGCATTTATACAGTTCAGTGCACCCCTGCTTTTGTTATGCTATGCCTTGGATGGATTAAGGAACTGAGCAGTTTGCAGCTCAGGCATATTTCAACAAGATAAATCTGAATGCATGCTCTCCAGGAAATTTCAGGCACAAACCTTCCTTTGAACACTGAAGTTCATAACTACCCATTATTGAAATCTGTTCATCAAGTCTGGATCTCAAGGTTGTATCCAAAGTTGAATTACCATTTTCTCCTTTCTCAAGACCCCACAATCGTGTGGTTTTTTTTACATTTCTATTTGTTGATGTCAAATATCATGGTAGAAAATGTGTATCCAATGGAAGTAGTCCATTTTCTACTTTTCCAGAGTATGGTTTCACAACTGTGGAAACACCCAAGCTTGTCCTTGAACCCTGCTGACTGGGGAAAGTCTCTCATATTAGAGCACACATGTGTCAGATGACAGGTGGCCAAAAGCAGTTTTTGCTATTTTACTACATTTTTACATTTTACATTTTACTAAAAAGCTATTTTACTACATTTTTTCATTCAGTTGACTTTATAGCTTACAGCGAACAGAGAGGAGATATCTGAATGCAAAGTGAATAGTGGGATTGGACAACATTTTCATATACAGCTCAGAGAAGGAGCTGTTTGGAGGCAGGAGAAAACTCTGGTTCAACTGGTTATGGATCTGCAGCTGACAACATTCCAACTGCATAAAGGATTAATGAACTTCACACCTTTTTAATTGACCCAACAAGATTAAAGCTTTCAGAGAGAGTGGACAGAAAAGGTTGCTTGGGGCTCACACTTCTGTTCAACCCTTGCTTGGGAAGCACAATGCAAGCTTGTGGCAAAGTAATCAATTTAACATGATTACAAAGTGGTTTGAGATATTGTCCTCTACATTCTCATGGCATAAGGAAGTAAATAAACCTGACCTAAGTTATAAATGCTAGGAAGCAGTATTTCCCCAGAGACCTTGCTCTTCTAGTTTTGACTTACATAAGTAAGGCCAGGGTTTTCTAAACCATCCCTTGTGGAGCACTGAAAAATATATTTTGGTTTTCCTTGCATGTTTGAGTCACTGATGGTGAGTTCCACCTTTGCCTGAAAGAAGCCACACTCAGCATCATCAGGCACATCAATGTGCAGCATGACCGATGTTCTCCAGTAACAGCAGCTCATAAATTATGAAAGATGACTGCTACAATTAACTGAAAATCAAATTTATTTGCAATAAACACCAGCAGACGCATTGATTTTCATATTCTATGCCCACTGTTGCCTTTTAGGCTAGAAGAACTCAAGTCAATAAAAGGAGGATAATAAATATCCAAGACTTTTTAATACAGATCTGGTCTATTTTCTCCTGTGCTGACTTGCACATTTGCTGACACTCACTCTAGCTAAAACCATTTAAATGCTGACTTGTTTATTTACTGAATTTATTTGGTCAATTTGAAATGTTTCCCTCCTCTGCCTTCCAAACCAATGCAGGAGAGAAATTCACTTGCCTTGTTGATGTCAAGCAGGCTAATAAGGCTTGGTTTCAGTCGGCCTGAAGCCAAGCAACATCACAAAGAGAGGTCCACTCATGGCTTACTGCCAGCGGAAAATGTGGCACAGAAAGTCTGGGATTATTGTTAACACTCCTCAGGACAGTTTTGGGACCCTCAGGATAAACTGGGAGACAGCTTTAAGTTGAGCCATTTTTAAGAGTTATATCAGAAACAGAACTGGTGCTCTTACATGGTTAATCTTAACTCTGAATTTCAGCTGCTTTGACTAATCATTTTCACTATTTCTCAGTACCTTCAAAATTTTCATAGGGAAGCATGAGCTTGTCTATTAAAAATTTACACTCCCTGTCAAAAGACTGGATTTCAAGAGAAGTAATATTTTGTGGGTTACTTAGGAGAAGTCCATAGATCTGCATGGCCTCATGGACCTCCAAGTTGAAAACTGCTGACCTGGACTAATTCACATCTATCCTGTGTGGTGAATATATTGTATGAAATAAGCAAATGCAATGACCGAAGAAGTTTCCTTTTTTTTATAATGTCATACATTCCTTAGAGGGGATGAAATACTTCATAGTTGCTAAGACGGAAACTGCTTTCATGATGTCACAGTGTTACTTACAACTATTGGCCCTTTTGTTGATTATTGCCTGTTGCAGCTATTCTGAAACTCAAACACCAAAGTCACATGCATGAAGATACTTCAGCAAATCATTTTGCTTGTGTGTGCCTTGAAGATAAGTCTTGAACCAAAACTACAAGTGCATGATTTTTGAGGAGAAATTAAGCAGCCCCCAAGTCTAATGAGTGTAATTATATGCATTTCTTTTGGGGAATCAGCTTCTCTAAATTGCAGAGGATGTGCTCAGAATACTCTGGGTCAGCTAGTTTACGTCTATTTTCTGGAATGCTGCCTACTCTATTTGACTCACTTTGCCGTTTTATGCTTTTCTTGATGGACTTCTAAAAACAAGTTATGTGAAGTCCTGGCTGGAATCTGAACTACATCTCTACAGAAAAAGGAAGATGAGTCTTATAGTAGGGGACAGAAATCTACCTCATGCAGGCAATAACAGCACTGAAAATTGTAACTGCACTGACTTCATGGTATCTGGGATCACTGTTAGAACTGTGGAGTCCGTGGTGACTCTTGAAAATCCACAGATACTGGGACTCAGATTCACTAAATGTGCTCATGTAAGTCCTAAAGTGGTTCCTTACTCCTTTAATACTGGAGCATGTCCCCAAGGCAAACCTAAAGCCTGCAGGCCATGTACAATGCCAAGAGGGTTCATTCCATCTGGACCTCAGTTGCCTCCTTTCTTCCAGGGTTCTTGGGTTTTGCTGTAGACCATATGGACAGTGTGGACAGTGACACTCTCCCCTTGTTGCCTTCTGCCTCAGTATGCTTGTTGACTTCCTTCATGACAGAGCAGACACATTACACAGTGAAAGTCTCCTGAGCAGGCAGGAACTTTCCATGCCACGTCAGTACCATATGTGGTGGGAAGTGGCAAAGTGCTGCTGCAGACAGAAAGACTAAGACACAGAAAATGTGTCTTATTAAGTGCTAATGAACATGGGATATAGGTATGCTGCTTAAGGACACTGGGCTGCACACAGTGTCTTGTGCAATACAATGAAGATGATCTCTCCTGCTCTCTAAATCTCTCTCTTACATCTTGCTTTTGGCCTTAAGAGTCTTTCAAAGGTAGCCTCCCATCCAGCTCTGGCTCTCAGCTGATTCTCTCATGCTGCTTACAGCTGCGTCTGCTGAAAAGTACCCACCTGCTCGGCAGAATTCATCAGCCTCCTGGTGCGCCATGTCTTTGACCCGATTGCTGTAGGTCAGCCTGGAATCTTGATCATAAGCCTTCAGGGTCTCGCTGGAGCTGTAGGACTTCTGGGGTGCCTTGCTGTCCTCACTCTCGGCTGAAGAGCTGGTGTAGCGGTGCTCAGTGTCGCGGCGTCGAGTCAGAGATCGATACGGCTTCCTTTCTTTTACATCCATGGCACCCTTGTCTGAGTATTCAACATTAAAATAATGATGTCTGTTTGGTGGTCAGATTGGAATAACCTGAAAGAGAGAATAAAAAAAATGTCATGCCTTTGGGCACTCAATGGCTAAATTGCCTTCTTTATACATTCTTACACCGAAGAAAAGGGATGTTACTTAATGGATTGCAGAAAAACCCTCTTAGAACAATTACCAATAAAAAGAAAGTCTCAATTATGTGTGACTCATTTAATAATTACCACTGCTAACAGGATACATATATGCAGCAACCTGCATCTGTCTGACCTAGGCAAGTACTTGGGAATTTGAAACTGATTGTGAAATTGCGTGTCTTCTTTCCATAGGAAGTGATTCAGACACCTTGAGGAGGCATGTATTCATCAGTCACTTAATCTCTGGGAAATCAGGTAATGGTGAAATGTCTCTATTTGGGCAACTGGAGGGCTTTGGAAAAATGCTGTCCTGTGGTTTTAAAAATGTTTCCACAGATCATGAGTTTAGAATGTATGAATGAAAGACTGAGATGGTATAAGAAGGCAAGTGGGAAGGGAAAGGAACAAAAGAAAGAATGAAGGAGTGAGATGTGGATGGAAATTGCATTAAAATGTCTTCTTTTTCAGAGGGCTCATCTTTACTCAGCTGGAAATATATTAGAACTTAAGCAGAGCTGAGAAAGTGTAAATAAATGATAGTGTTCTGCTTCATGTAACAACATGGCCTGGGATTTATTTCTGTGGAAAAACCAATGTACATATGCACTGCAATGCAAGCGCACATATTTGCACACAGAGAAAACAGATATCAGAAATAAAACCTATTAAAAGTATTTTTGTCAAAATAATTAATAAATGGTATTTTTACTTCAAGTTTATTAAACGTGACAGAAATCACAGAAAAAATAAAGGCAATGACTTGCGTCAAGATGGAAAAACATGTTTTTTAATATCTAAACTTGTTTATGAGGAAAAATAATGATAAAATACACAAACCAAACATGGAAAATCTGTAATTATGAGCTAAGCTTCTCAGAAGCTGAATCCTCCTGACTGCTAAAGAGCAGAAGTTGATTCTCCAAATGCCACCCCAGGATAATGTTGTTTGCCATCAGCATTTAAAAACACAAAGCGAAAGGTTCAGAAAGCACCTATCAGTTCTTGGTCTTTTTCACAGCAAATACATATGGAAATATATGGCAAGAACTGAATCACATTCTGTTGGCATTTCTTTCTTGAAAAGCTAAACCCTGAATGTACTAATGAAATCTTACTTGTCCATGACTCAGATCCTAGCCTTGCTTCAGATGCTGTGCCCTGGATTTCAGGGAATCATAGAATCCTAGAATGGTTTGGGTTGAAAGGAATCTTGAAGATTGTCTCATTCCAACCCCCTGCCATGGGCAGGGACACCTTCCACTATCCCAGGTTGCTCAAAGCCCCATCCAACCTGGCCTCGAACACTGACAAGAATGGGACAGCCACAGCTTCTCTAGGCAACCTGTGCCAGTGCCTCACCACCCTCACAGGGAAGAGTTTCTTCCTAATACCTAATCTACACCTGCCCTCACACAGCTATGGTGCAGTAGTTGAGGATGGATGTGCTGTGAGCTTTGTAGGTCAGTTTAAAGGGATGTGTTGTAACATAACATTTGTGGGTTTTAAAGCTGAGGAGTTTTAAAGGCAAGATGTGTGAAGGATGGAAGACTCCTAGCACAGGTTTGGATAACCTACAAATTGTAATAGTAATACTGAAGCCTGAAGACAACATTTTATTATTAATTTCTTGCTTGAAAAGCTGTCTGGCACAAGCACAACTGAAAAAATACTTGACTCGAAGAGAGACTGCAGGACGAAGCAAGAACAACAGGAAGGCTGTGAGGTAAACTGGCAGCTGGGCAAAGAAGAGCAGGGTTGCACTCTTGGGACTCTTGTGGGGTTAAACCATGACACACTCCTATTTCTGCAATTCTGATTGTGCTAAAACTGCTCACTGGGTTTTCTCCCTTTAAACCTCCAAAACCAACTTTGCAATGACAGACCCCAATTCCAACACCTTGTATGGCTTCTGTAACATTCTTCCTGGAAATTAGGACACTACTACTAAAAAAAAGAATAAAAAATAAAAAAAAAACCTTTGTCTCCAGTCTATTCCAGAGACGGCAGCAGACCAAGTTCATACATTCTGTGTGTCAGCAAAATGCCCAGAAACCATTGAACACTTTGGGAGGGAGAGGGGAAAGGAGGTGTGTCTTTAAGGAGTTCTACCTAAGTCATCCACAGAGATATGAGCACCACTTTGACTTTAAACATATTTTTAAACCCACCTAACTCACTGACTTAAATTCATTCAGGTAAATGCAATACAGTGAATGGAAATGGGATTACTCACTGGCCAAAACTGGCATGTTAAATGTATTGCAGAGTAAGGGCGCAAAACTAAGGCTTGAATGCAGAAGCAGTAATGAAGGAGATTGCATTGTGCTAAGGAACAATAGCAGCATGTAAGACATCTACCAAATATTGGTAATTTTTTTGTTTTTGCATTGAATCACATATATTGGTGCTTTCACACTGGAAAGAAATAAAAGAAATAGAACATCTGATTGTCTTTTAGTGCACTGTCATCTCCCCCTTTTTTTAAAAAAAAAGCCTTTTTTGGCTTGAAAAATTGTGATTTTTTAAAACTTGTTATTAAATCCATTTGTCTCCTTTATAGCATCTCTGTTTGACAACCTTAGAAGGAGCAGGTTTGTTATACTTTTGAATATAACAACTTAAAACAGGCTCCTTCACAAAAGCCCAGTATTGAGACCCACTATAATGAACACTGAAATTGTGGTTTATTGTTATGGGAGATGAAGATAGTAGAATGTGAGTGAGAAGTGGCTTTCTCTAAGAAAGAAATGAGGAAAGGTGGCCTCTGTCTGCTTCCAAGCATTGTAACAATTCCTACCTAGAGCTGGTCATTTAAAAACCCCTAGCAGGAGAGGAACACGTGCCAAGAAAATCTTTTTGCACTGCTAGAGCCACAAGGTACAAACAGGGTCTGTAATTACCATTAGTAACCTTGCAACTTAGGAAATTACAAAAAAACATGAGGAAATTGAATTCCCACCAGATGAAGGGTTTTCTTTTTCTAAGGAAAGGTGCTGAAAAACTGAAAATTCTCCTACAGTTCATCAAAAATAGCCCTGTAAGTTTGCATCATCCATATAAACATTCCTCTGTAACAGTGTTTCTATTCCCAACTCATTCATGTCTTTATATATTTAACTTTTCTCAGCTTTTTATTTTTCTCTCCCTCACAACTTGGGTTGACTTTCCAAATAGAAAGGTTACCTCCATAAAACATAATGAAGATTTTTTTTTAAGCTATTTTTAAAGACTGAACTGTTGCATTTACCTGACTTAAGTAAATTTCCAGCACTTCTCCATGGACATGCAGTTCTTGTAATCTCAGTTTTACGGCCCAATTCCCAGATGGTTTAGATACCTTACTTTCAATGAAATTGTGTTGTCAGAGAGTTTGCCTCATAGCTTTTCTGTGGTAGATTAATTTTTTTTTATCTGCTACTCCTTGTGTCTAGATTTTACTTCTGCTACAATTTTCATCAGTGCCATCAACACCTCACATTTTTCCTGACTTCTCTGGCACATGACAAACACAAAGAATCACACTCGTCTCAGTTACATACTCAAACACCAGTTTCTTTCAGTCTTTAGCTCATGATTGCTCCTCATAATTTTAAAAGCTTCTATAAACTTGCTGGACTGGATGTAAAAAGACAGGCTTTCTAATATGGACCTTTCCATCTCTGTGTTCATTTTCCCTCTATAAAAGCACAAAACCCTCCTGCTCTTAATCATTTATATTTGGAAAGGGCTTTCTTGTCCTATAATGCAGTGTTTCTAGTTCTGTTTGTTTCTTTCATCATACTGCTGTCTGCATAACATAAAATTTCACCTTTTTTTCCTTTTTTAAAATTTTACTTTAAGGCCAATTAGTTGCAATAGCCATTCCTATTTTTGGGAGCCCTCTGTGTATGGGGGTCCAATCCCAGCTGGACCACAAACTGGTCTGGAATACAGCTCACAAGAGAAGCATCCTTCTGTCTTTACTTATTCTACTCTGAAAAAAACCCCACTGACCCCAGAAAGGGTTACATAGAAATAAAAGCCTGTGAAATCAGATTCCTTGATATAGTTATATTTTTCAGAAGTGTGTGACTCTTCTCCCATCCCTGCATATATGTCAGAGAGGGGAGCAAAAAAATCAGCTTTCTGGTTCTGGTTCAGTAGTGCAGCAAATGTAATGCTTATTTGCAGCACTTTTTACTTTGCTTTTTCTTTGGTTGGCTCCCAAATAATCCTTTTTATGATGTTTTATCCTTTATATCTCTCCTCCTTATTCTCAGTTCTGTTGGTTTTTGTTGCTCTTTGGAGCTTTGATTAACCACACTGGCTTTGTGCTGCAGAATTGCACTCAATGAATGGCAAGGAGTATGATTTATTTTTTGAGTCACTGCTCAAAAGAGAAACTTGCATCAATCAAAAACCAGACAAGGGAGTGTGAGACCACAAAGCAATATGCTGGGAGGCACTTATAGCAAAAAGAACAGGTGGTCTTTGATAGCTGACTTACATTGCAGGTCACTAATCACAGAGATTAGCAGCAAGGTGATAGACAGCACCTGTTCTGAGAGGCAGCATGTCATATCATCCAATTTTCTGTCAAAATGTGAGGGTTTAAACAGTACAGATAGCTATATGTACTTCCCATATAGTTATGGCAACAGGGTGATGAGAAAGCTGGAAGAGTGAAATATCTTGTCTGCAAGAAAATGTGAGCATGAGCTCTGGTGGGTTGATTCCACCTCTACCTTTATGCTGAAGGAAGCAAAAGGACTACTTTTCACTTCTCATTTGTTTTCCTCTGCCAAACTGCCTATGCAGAAATGACATTATTTTACTTGATAGGGCATGCTTTTTTTCTTCTTGAACTCTATCTCATTTCACTGCTTAGGGCAATATTTTTCCCTATTTTTTATTGCTGTTGCCCCTTGTAGAATGAGCACATCCATAGGATGCTTAGCAGCAAGCTTAATTCTATATTCCCTCCTCTCGGCTCCACAAATCGAATCATTAACTAAGACCTAAAGCTAGTAAGTAGTGAGCAAGTATCCTTTCTTTCACTTTATAGAGGAAGAGATGAGCCATGGGAAGTCAAAGTAAATTGCTTAAGTGGTACAAGAAGAAAACAACACAACTGAGGGCAGCAACTTGATTTCCAAGGCTGAGTCTGATACTGAGCCATGGATTTTTGAGAACCATGTCACATAAGCATAGTAGAATAACAAATTTAAAAAACTGTGGCCAATGCATACCTGAAATCTTTGTTGGAGAACAGTAGCATGAATCTCAGATATAATTAACAAGATGCTCTTTCATGTTCCATAGCGTCCCTCAGTCAGAAGGACTGTGGAGCATGGACAGTTGTATCTGACTGATGAAATCCCATGATAAGTGGTGAAAACCCCATTCAGGGTCAAAAAGGAGACAGATTTTCACCTTGTATAATCATCTTCTCAAGGACACCAACAGATACTGGGGGCAAGCCAGAAATGTTATTTGGGAAATTAGCTCCAACTCAGGATCCTAAGCTGCAACCAAAGAAGTTGTGAGTTCAGATAATTAAATGACTTTGTGTCTGTGATTATTAATATTCTACACCAAATTAAGTCATCATCTGGTATTTTACAGCATATTTTAAAGAAAGCAGTCCACTGTGACAGTCCTACCACTTCCATGAGAATGCAAATGCCTTGTTCAAGTCTCCTTATTGTGATTTCATAGGCTCATGGAAAGGCTTGGGTTGAAGGGAACTTTAAAGATTATCTAGTTCCAACCTCATGCCACTGGCAGGGATTCTATGAAATAGTTCAGGTTGTTTAGAGCCCCATCAGCCTGACCTTGAAAAACCTGGCCTTCTTTACACAAAATACTGAACCTGAGAAATCTTATTTGGTCAGTTTTATTTGTCAAAAATTGTCTAAGATATTGCCTCCCATTCCACCTCATCTAAAGCACAAACCTGGCATAAATGTAGCGGTGAATGTCCTTTCCGATTCATTCAGCAAATACTTCATTCAGCATGTACTCAGGGGTTATTCAAATCAAATTTCTATTGCCTGGTGATCAGAGTCAGCAATTATCTGATCTTAGCAAATACACTACTTTGACTTAAACAGTGTGATGCCATTTACATGTTTCTGGGAGAGTCTTCTATAACATGAAGGATTCCTGTGTTTTTTATTAAACCTTAAGCTTCAGATTTATAACAGAGGTTAAAATCCCATGAGATCTTCATAGGAAATAAATTAAGCTACAGGTATAACATCCTCTCACATTTTTGGCAAAGACTTAGGAAAGAAACAGGCACAAGAGAGGAGAATGAAGAGTTGAATTAATACTGCTTGGCTTTAATCCAGTACTCAAAGAAAGTAACAAAACCTCCCTTTTCTGGTCTCAAACACTAAGCCTTTTTTCTACTGGTAAGAAACTTGCTAGACAGTTGGTAATGCCTTGTCCAAAAGATGTGGTTTGTGACCTTTTCATGAATAAATCTAAAACTGCATTAAGCAGGAGGCCCAGGAAAACTTGAAACAGTAGTGGTGGTAAGACATGGAGGGGGCTGGAATGCAATTATCTCAATTATTTCTGGTTTGCAACTCCCTAAGTCTTCTGTCATGGGCTGGAACATTTAACCTGTGTGAGTGGAAGATTTTAGGGCCCAAAGTTAAAAATTCTTTTGAATAATTTTTGGCAAGTGTAAGCAGTCTGCAGTTGCAGCCATCAGAACCCTACTCTGGCTTATGCCAAAATGGAAATTACCTTGGAAAAAGTCTTAGTTTTATGCTGAAATTCTCATTATGAGTCTATTAGCCATTCTTGGATTAAGTGGGTTTTGTTCATAACCCCAATTTAAAAGAGAGTGCACAATGGCATTTAAATAATAAATGCTGAAAGATACAGCCTGACCATGTACACTCTTTTATGGTCAGCCTACAAATTTTTCCTGTCTTTGTCAGACTCAAGGTTTGGGTGTACGACATGCCACACATCCAAACCCCACGTGAAACCAGCCCATCTATCAGCAAATCTCAAGAGTGACAAAGAACTGGTGACATAAAATGCTGGTAGTCACTCCAGCATTTCCAATGGGAAAGTATTCCCATTCTTTCTCCATCACCTACATTTTGCTAATTTGGGCTCTTAACTGGGATACAGGAATCTAAAATTTATGTCCTTCATCTGAGTCAGGACGAAGTTTTCAATGTGTCTCAAGCCTTCTAGGAGAAAGCCCTTGGCATAGCCTTTCTCAATCTGTTTGGGAGAATTTTCCTTTTTCTTCCAGAAAAGAAAAACATAGCCTGGGGTTTGGTTGTTGTTTGTTTTTAAACAACAACAACAAAAAAAAGATAATTTCTAGTCATAGAACTGTAGAACAGATTCTATGACAACAAGTAAGATGTCTTTGTGTTGGAAGGGACCTTAAAGATCACCTGGTTTTAATTCCCTGCCATGGACAGAGACACTTTTCACTAGACCAGGTAACTTAAAACCCTTTCCAACCTGTCCGTGAACACTTCCAGGGATGGGGAACCTACAATTCCCCTGGGCACACTATGCCAGTATCTCATCTCTTAGACAGTAAGAAAAGGCTGGTAGAGGACTCACTCAGGGTGTTAAGCCTTATACCCACTCCTGGGTAAACTTTGTGTCTAATTCTCAGTGTTCTGTTGTGGCCTACAGGAAGCCTTTGTAATTAAATTGTGATTCAAATGAAAATGTAGCAACAATCCCAAGACAATTCCCATGCACACCTTGTGCCATTCAATCTCTTTATTCCACAATTAGGTAAGTGAATTCCCATGCTCAAGATACACTAACTCTGTATCCCTACTTCACTGTCAATAAATTGAACAAGGAAACTATCCATCTTTATTACCCCTGTATATGCAGTCAGTTTTGAAGAGAAGGGGACAGTGGTTGTGAATGGTGATTTAGAAATAAAGATTCCCCTCTATCCGCTTCAGCAAATTTCTCTGCAGGACCACTGGGTGTGACAGTCCCTCATGAACCTGTCCTCTGAGAGTTTGCCTAACCGCATTTGACTCTTAAATACTTTTGGCCTTCACAACATCCTGTGTGCAGTGCCCCAGTGTGACTGTGTGGTGTGAAGAAGTATTTTCTCATTTGAAGTCACTGTTTATGGTCTTTTTCATGGGAATATTGATGAGCCCTCGGCTTTTTCCATAAGAAAAAAGGCCTTGAACTCATACCCACTCCCAGTTGTATCTTTTTGCTATTACACATTATTTCTGAAAAGAGCTGAATGGAGTCTGGGACTCTCTTAGGAAAGAAAGCATGTCTGCTTTTTCTGCCTGCAGCCACCACCCTGTATCCATATTCCTCAATAAACATATCACGTTGATGTGCACCTCCTGTTTGAAAGAGAGTTCAGAGCATCCTCTGTTCTACACCTTTCAGATGCAACCTGGGGTTTGAGCAGCTCACAGGGTGACAGCTAGAATTGAAGGAGATCTGTAGTATGAAACTTGCAAGATCTGAATTTTTTCTCCTTTTTGTCATTGGCTTGACTGTGAAAACAATCGAAAAGCAGTTTTGAACAGCACTGGCTTTCACTACTGCCATTGAATAGCAGGGAATGCCATAGGCTCAAGTGAATTTGGAGGAATATACTCAGAATTATGCTCAAAAAGTATTGCTATGGACAGATTTATTCTGTATCTCCCTATTTATTATAGGGATTATATTTACTATTTAAATATTAAAAATTAAAAATTATTTATTTATTATAGGATTATAGGAGTATATATATTATATATACTCACTGCAGAACAATAGGATGAAAAACCTCCTGCAGCATGGGGAAGCTCTCACCTAATCAGGCAGGACACAGAGAGTAAAGAAAAGGTATTATCCTCCCTCTTCTATAGGCAAAGGCAACTATCGTATTCAGTTACTTGAATTCAAGTAACACAGGAAACTCCTGCAGGATTAGTCACAAGGCCAACCTGTCCTTGTCTTACTACAGTATCACATGCAAAAATATCCCTGCTCTTGTCAAAGATGCTGTGGTACTGGGTAATCTCTCCTTGCCTTCCTTCAGCAGGGGCAGAAACCAACCTGTTTTCTTGTTCTGATAAGATTCCCTAAAGGGTTGAACTTCAAACTGAGTTTATTAAAATATGAATTATCTGTAAAAAAGACTGCAAGGGCTCATGAATTGATTCATTTTAGGACTTCTCTGTGAGATAATCAGAGTGCATTGAGAGATGCTAGGGATTGATTAATCAGTGTAACCCCTACTGTGTCCAGAGCTTCACTTTCAATGGCACAATAAGCTTATGCAGTAGGAAGTTTATTTTTCTTAAGTAAAATGTCTATGGGGAAAAAATAGAGAGGTAAAAATAGTAAATTAGAAATAGGAAGTGCTTGGGTTTTTTTTTCTGAAACAAAGGACCCCCTCATTGGAATAACAAGGGAGGAGTATCACCTCTGGGAAGAGATTTTAAACACATACAAGTGGACTTACACCTGATTTCTGGGCTGCATCTTAGCACTACATTTACAGGGATATAGAGAAAAGGCTCTAGGGAGACCTTACAACACCTTCCAGTGCCTGAAGGGGCTTCAAGAGAGCTGGAGAAGGTAATTTGACAAGGGCATGGAGTTATCACAATGGGCAATGACTTTGGACTGACAGAGTTTAGGATTGGACTAGATAGTAGGAAGAAACTCTTCCCTGTGAGGGTGCTGAGGCACGGGCACAGGTTGCCCAGAGAAGCTGTGGCTGCCCCATCCCTGGCTGTGTTCAAGGCCAGGTTGGGACTTTGAGCAATCTGGTTTAGCAGAAGGTGTCCCTGCTCATTAGATGATCTTTAAGGTCCCTTCCAACCCAAATCCTTCATGATTCTATGATTCAATGACCTTCCAAAACAGACATCAATTCCAGATGTACAAATGCCACTTGACTGAAAGGTGCATTAAGGAAGGTAATGATAACTGATACTGTAGTTCAGGTAATAAAATCAAACATTATATTTATTCTATTCTTGCAAAATTCTGCTTTTCTACTTGCCCAAAGCTACCAGAGTAATAGTAGGGTTTATTTTTACTTTTATTCCTTTTTTTTTTAACACATGGCAAAAACTCAGATTTCCTTCTGATTCAGCCTTCAAGAAAGTCCATGTTCATCTCCCATGTTACAGGCAGAATGGCAGAAAGGAGGTGACCTGATCAAATAATGCAGGAAGTCGGTGGCAGAGACTACACAAGCCCCAGCTCCTGTTTGCACATCAGAAGCCTGTTTACTGGAGTTCTTGGATTCTGTGCTAGTAATAATGAAATACAACCATCTTTTAGTTGATAAAACGGTAGATAAGAGATTAAGTGATTTATCCAAGTCCAAACTGAAAAATAAATTCTGCATTGTTGGTATTACAATCGCTAGTTTAGTGACTAAGTGATGAATCTTCTGGTTTGCCATAGGAAAACATCTTGTATTTGGCTTTCTGTGGCAAAACAGCAGGACTTATTAAATCTTTCTTATAAGAACAAGCTTTGATAGCATTTAACAAAATGAGTTGAAAGACCCACTCTTTTGCTGAAGAAATCTTTGTTGCCATGCTAAGGAATCCATCTTAAAGAATATTCAGCAAAAAGACATTGTGGGAAGAAAAGGAAAAAGCAAATGAAGGAACCGAGGAGGGGAGAAAGCAATTGAAGATATAAATGGCTCTTCTTAGTCATACCTTTAATGACTAGCTAGACCAAAGATTAGAAGTAATTGAACTAGCTCTCAGTCAACAAAAGATGAAAGTAAATTGCAAAACAGAGTGGGATTACATTAGTTTACATTAAACCAAGAGTAATTAGTGTTTGAGCAGTGCTTAAAAAGCAGAAAGTGCTATATAAATGTTAATTATTACTATTTGTTTCAAATAGATGCAACAAACACAATCTTTTATATGCCTTAGGAAGTAAAACACAATAAAGCAAAACAGTAACAGGCTCCATCATTTGGCTGAGACCTATCAGATCACACTTGGGAAAACACATGGAGTCTTATTCAGTGGCTGTCTCTGAATCCTGAGTGTTTCATGTGAAGTCATAGGTGACTGTCTATCTCTGGGAAGCCTATATTCTGGGAAATGATAAAAAAACAACAAAGCCCACCCAAAGCACAAAGGTTGCCAGCTCCACCAATGTAAAAAGAATAGAGAATTTAAGAGACTGAGACCATGGGTTTCAGTAGCAAGTAAACCATCTTCATTTTGGGCCATGCAACAGTTGCTGAGATGAAGAGAAAGTTATGTCTACTGCTGAGAAATAAAAGCAAGACTCTGGGAAATAGCACCAGTTTCTCTTATGCCCTGCTGTACCACTAATTTATTGTGTAATCCTGGACACGGCATTTAACCTTTTGGGCTCATTTTATGAGAAACAGATATAACCATTCTCCAGCTGTTTCTCAGCCAAGTAAAAGTCTTTTTTGATGCTTTTAAGCATGTAATTTCAATAAATAATTTATGAGACATATCACTATTAAGAAGATGTCCAAGAGAGTCTAGGACTCTTACAAGAAACTTATGAGGTGAGATCATGCAGTCTTAGGATGGATTCTGGTCTATAACATGCTAATGATTTGCAAAGATTATTAGGCTTGTTGGAATCATGGACATAAAAGAACCCTGAAGTAAAATGCTTATCTACTTTTTTGCAATAAATTTTCTACCAATTTCCTTCCTACCTTGGCAAACTCTTGTAGAGAAGAATGATAAATAGCAGAGGTCCAACCACTACATAAGTTTTAAAAATCGCAAGGGATAATTCAATTACAAAAAGTAATTTGTATGAAAGAAATATTTTGCCAGGATATGAGCTAACAAAAACCTGTATTTAAGCTCACAGTTTCCAAGGTAGTATACAAATGTTAATTTATTAGCAATTATGTCTGTAAAGGAAGCAGTACAGATGGAGAGAGAGGAGACAGCAACATCTTCAGTCATACGTTCCCGAAGCCAAATGTCTCATTGTACATATCATTGCCCAAGTGAAGCTGGATCAATGCTTGCATCTGTTTGATGCAGAAATCTGCAGGAAATCCAATTGCCAAGAATCCTTTAAATATAAGTTTGTTTTCAATGAAGTGCAGGCTCCTGGGTTTGAAAATGTCAACCTCAGTAGAGGAATGCTTCCCTGTTTCAATGTTTTTGATGACAAACCCTACTTGAGATGTTCCCTCCTGCTAGGGCTCAGCCACCCTGCTGCTTCCTGCCTCCCTGGGGATACTGCTGCAGCTGTTCATAAAACCACACCATAAGCAGATCAGGGAAATTGTCTGGAAATTAAAAGAAAAAGAGCCCTTACCTGCCAAACTCTTACCTTTTTATTTTTGTGGTGTACCCCAACTTTATTACAGTGAGATTAGTATGAATCTGGTTTTATAGGGGCATTTCACAATTAGATGCAAGGCTCAGGCAAGAGGAAATACACTGCGTTGGGAAGGAAAACAAATTGGGATACTCTTTTCTATCATCTAACTTGGCAGGTGGAGATGTTTCCACTTTAGGTCATGCGTGCAATAACTTGCCTGACTTAAAAATCTGTATTCCTAACCAGTTTTCAAGCAATAGAACTGGGAGCTTCTAATAACTATTTTACATCTTTAATCTACATAAGTGCATCTTTTCCAGCATGGCTCTACCATCCATGGGCAGGTGTACATTTTGTGACTCTGAGAGATAGTATTGCTACATTCCTTGACAAGAGAGCTGCTGCTGCTTCATGGAAGCTGCCTTGCCAAGCTGAAACCCCTTGATCCATGTCCACAGCTCATCTATTCCTCCTCCTTGCTTACAGAGCAAAGTTTCTCTGCCCTAAATTGGAATTTCTATAAAGAAATAAAGAATAAAGACTTTATTCTCTCTGTCATATCTTTACCACACTGTTTTCAAGAAGAGTTGAAAACTGATATAAGCAAACCAGTTAAATGCAGCCAACATCTTTTTCCTCCCTTCACTTCCTTGTTTTTCTTTCTTTTTTACCTTTTGATTTTTCTTTCCTTTTATTTCAGTAGCAATTGTTGGTATCCCTTGTAGGAAAAATGAATGTAAAAAAAAAATAGAGCTTTCTTACTACTTTTTAACTTTTTGCTTTGGAAATCATACTGTGTATGAGCTATATCTTAAGGTATTCTACAAATCACTGGTTTTCTCACGACATTTCTGACCAATGAGCATCTGTTGTGTCACAACAATCTGTTGTGTCATCTCCTGACTGGCATTGAGTTTTACACCACCGTGGCTTTTGCGAACTGTGCATTTGATCCAAAGTCCTTTAAATCACTTAGAAGTATTTTCCATTCATTTCACTCGGGGAGTAAAATGGGGCTTTATAAGCGCAGCTCTCTGTACAAAACCTTTCAATGTTCAGTTTTATGGTATGGGCTGCACTGCATCATATTTCAGTCTCCAAAAGTATCAGTGCTGAGGACAAAAAGGAATGAAATTAAGAAACTGGAATCTTTTGAAAATCTCCTTATCAGGGTGAGCCAAAAGGAAACTATGAAGAAACATATAAGAGAGCACATTGGCAATTTTCTCAGATGTAACCTATGACCTTGGGAGCTGCTGATTTGCCCCCATGGACCCTTGAGGGGGCCTGGGTTTGATGGAGCAGGTTTCTCTCCAAAATTAGGCTCCTTTCTGACATAATAAACATAGTGCCTTTTATGATTAAGGCATTTTAAAAATTTTCTTTCCGTAATTATGCGTAGCTGGGGTCTGGAGCAGTCCAGCCTTCAAGCTGTCAATAAACACGTTTAGTGCCTAGTTGGGTCATTAGGCTTACAAACAGGTTGAACCTAAACACTGGGGTTTTAAAGCTGATTTCTTGTGTAGGTAAAGAGATATTTATATTTTCATTTAGTTTGAGTGATACCAGCACCTGCCACTTGCTCTAAACGGAGCAGTTAACCCATAACTCCCTCTGTCAACTCCCGTTGATGAAAAGCAAAGCAGATAAATTAATGGCTCCCCTGAGAGGAGAGAGCCGAGAAGGCTCATGTAAACAAACACCTCACAAAACACAACTGTATTAATGGGAATGGAAATGAAAGAGAAAATGCCTCTCCCCAACGTTAATAGGCACAGCAGGCTAGAGGTAAACACCCACAATGAAGCTAAAGGTGGGGAACACACACCAGGCTCTTTGGGGCTCACTCAGCGGCCATTAGTGCAGATGGAAATATTTCTGACAGCTGACAACAGTGGCAGCTTTTTTGGAGCATCTGACCTTGTGACCCTTGCACCTCTATGCTGGCATGGGCACAAGGTCCTGATGCAGGGAGTTACACCCTGCAAACAGTAATTAAAAGTGAAAAGAGGTGAAATATGTGATTCTTTTAAAAATCTGGTTTGCTCTTAGGGAAATATAGAGGGTGATCCATGCTCCTTGGCTTTTTCCCCCACCTGAGGGGGAGCTCAGTATCTTCAGCTGCTCTGTCTCAAATATGCTGGGGGCATGGTGCTGTGACATAAACTGAAGAACATTCAACTACTTCCTCTGTGAAGGGATAATGTCAGGACATTTAGATATCATAGAATCACAGAATGGTTTCGGCTGGAAGGGACCTTAAGATAATCTAGTTCCAGCCCCCCTGCCATGGGCAGGGACACCTTTCCCTGAAGAAGATGATGGGGATGACAATCTTAAAAAAAGCCAAATGTGCAGGTCAGCTGATTGGGCTCTAGTCAGGGGATAAATCCAATTAGGAGAATTTTTTTCTTCCCATCTCTATGACCTTCCTCTCTCAAATATGTTTTTCCCCTTTTCCCTGTAATGGGAAACTGGATTTTAGTTTCTTTTCCTGTAACTGTTTTGGAGTGTTTTTGTGTACCTCACAGTCCTACAAGTCAGAGGAATGTTTGCACAGACAAAAGAATTAAAGCAAAGACCTCTTCCCTATCTCACTCTGGCTGGCCATTTTTACCCATGCACGTCTCCTTCCTTGAGATAATACCAGCATCTGTGTGACTTTCATCTGGCATAAAATGCTTGCAAAACTGAAATAAATCTAAAGTGATTTTTTTTTTTTTTTTTTTTTTTTTNTTTTTTTTTTTTTTTGGCCCACCAGGGATCCAGGGATCCAACCTGGTTCCCACTGCTACATGGTGGGACTGAGTGTATGGCAGCCAGAATCTGCTCCTGGCCAAAGCTACAGCATAAGGAAGGATTTATAAAAGACAGTAATGCTGTGTTTAGGGTAAAGGCAGATCCCACACCTGTGTCATCCTGCTGTCCTGTTCAAAATGGCAATACCACTCCAGTCTGCTCTCTATACCCAGAGGTTGCATCATCTGGACAGAGGGTATGAAGATTTTTGCCAGACTGGAGGATCTTAAATGCCTTTTTGCCTCCCTCACACCTCAGCTACTCCTGGAATGTGGTGGAGAAGCCCATAGCTGAACTTTCTTAGCTAAGCTGAGCTTCTGTTAGGCTACAAATTGTAATTTGGTGAAGGATGTGTGTAAGGTGGAATGAGTACAGCATCAAAGCAAGGAGCTGCAAGTTGAATTCTTATTCACATGTGTTTTAACTCCTACCCTGGCATTGCTTATTGCCTGTATGTTGGCTTGGACCAGAGCCAGGGAGTCAAACAATGTTCTCTGCCTAATTATATGCTTAATGGAAACAAGCAGAGGTCCTGTGGCCTAGATTTGGAGAGGACTGTTTCTTAAACAGTTGCCTCTGAAGCAGAGCTGGGAAGGAACATGCAGAAGTGACAGTGGAAGGGTACCATGCATAGTAGGAGCATGTGGTCTAGGGGCTATGCTCTGCAGCCCACTCTAATATCAGTCAGTGCCTTCTTTGACACTTTCTCAGATGGTAAATCAAGAGCAAGAAGTTGCACCAAGTGGTCATTGTGGCTTGCTGAGGAGCAGGTAGCTGCAGCTCTGAAAGCACATGATATGATCGATGCCAAAAACACAGCCCAGGGGTGTGACAAGAGGTGATGTGGCTGTACTTGTGGTGACACGGACTACTTCCCTTTCAGACTGGTTTTCCACATCACCCTTTCTTCTCAAAGTTAGTGGTCTTGTAAGGGCAGCAGCAATAAATAAATGTGCCTAACCTGGAGCCTCATTATTGTAAAGCTCAGCATTACATACCTATTTTATTAACTTTGCATAAACTGGGTTGGCACGAGGATGGAAGCATGAACCTCCTTCCACCTTCCATTCCACTGTCTCTGCTGTGACAAGAGCAGGAGAGCAGCTGGGCTTGAGCATATTTTAAGCTCCTGATTTTATGCTGCTGTGTAGAGCGGCTCTCAACATGAGGGCTCGGCATAAATGTACAGGGAAGGGGCGATAGGATCACAGACAGACACCGTCAAGATCCTGGCCCAAGGCAAACATGCCTGTGGCTTTCTTACTTCATGCTTTTCAGCTCAAATTAGCTTATCTGTGTCAGAGAGCGCAGCTGTTCCATGGGGGAAGGAGGAGGGAAGGTGTAGATCACATATCCTACTCCAGAATTGTGAAAAATAAGTAAATGCAGTGGGAAAGGGGAAAAGAGAGTGGCTGAGATCCCCACCTTGAGCCCAACACTTTCTCCCATGGGAATGCAGAAAGAGAAACACCCCAGGGAAAATGCTTAAGCAGTGCATTAATTATGTCAATATTATTAACAGACCACTTTCTGTCCCTTCCTTAGCTGACACCTCCCACCCTTTTTCTGCCCTGTGTTTATTATAAACTGGTATAAGAACTATAGCAGATTTACAGTTGGCCTAGGGTTTTATATAGGCTAAGGCTGAAATTAAACCATTTCACTAAGACATAAGAAATAGTCTCAGTAATTTTTAAGTTTGGAAACAAATGTATATAAACTTAAACATCCTCCCCCACCCCTTCCCCTGCAAACCCTCAAGCAAACAAACAAGCAGACAGCAACAAAAGCTGTAAATGCCTTTGATGGTTACATTTATTGCTAAACAGAAATGCTAGTAATGTATTGGTCCTCAACCAGATTTTTCACCAATCCAATCTGGGAACTCAGCTCAACTGAAATCCAAGACACAAATGAGATATCTACACTAGTAAATTAAGTATTTTATTACAGTAAATAACTGTCTGGGACTACTCCCTGAGGTCAACTGGCATGGAGAAGCCTTCATCTATATAAAAAACCCTCCTAGGAGCCAAAACAGGATGATGTAGTCTACATTTTGGGACTAGTTTCTGGCCTATGCTTATGTCTTAGTTGTGCTCAGAAAGTGTATGCCCAGGTCAAAACCTTACTAGGAACCTATATTAATTGCTTTTTAGCCATTCAACAACATAAACAATAACCCCTTGGTATTGTTTCATTTACTAGCCTAAGCAGAGCCAAAACTGCCTCTTGCCAAACTGTAAGGAAGTAGGTACCTCCATATTTACAGTAGTTTTCAGATCCTTTTATAAAAGAAAATGTTCTTCCTATGATTATGAGTTAATTATGCAAGCCCTGAAGTGTGATATCCTGTTCTTAAACCCAGTCTAGCATTGCCTTACGTGCATTCCAGAGCTTGAAAGAGCTGTGTGCTGGTAGTCTCACAGCTGGCAGGTGCAAATGTAACAATAATTGAGACCTTGGGTTTGTTTTTTAGGGAAAACCCTGCTCCTTCCCTTTACTCCTAAGATTGTTGAGCAGTGTAACTTTTCTCAGCATTGAATTTAGTTTTCTTTCTTCCTCTTTTTTTTTTTTAATTTAAGAGAAAAAAAAGAGAATTAAATGAAACTGATCTTTCATTAGAAATCCATTGATGGAGAAGATATAATTTAGAACAGGTTGTCTGGGAGTGAAGGCAACATCAGCCAGAAAGGAAATGCTGCCAACTTGCCTTCCTGACTCTAATCTCTGATTTTGAACTATTACATGAAGTTCTGCAAATCACCAAACAATGTGAACAATAATGAAGGGGTGTTTAAGAAAGAAAAATGCCATTTGCAGGGGGATTACTGGACATGAATGGTCTGTCTCCAGCTCTTGGCAAAGAACGAATTGCCACTGCATTGTCATCAAATCAGATATTCCTACAGCACCCCTAGGGATTGTTTTGCAATTTTGTTAATATTTTAAAAACATCCCTTGATCTCTCAGATGCCTGCCTGCAGCTATGATTTCATTTTGCTCTGAAACAGATGTCTTCTCTCTCTCTCTCTCTCTCTCTCTCTCTCTCCCTTCTCACCTCTCTCCCTTCAAGTGTTCACCTTAATAAAGTACATTATGAACAATTGATTTTGAAGCCCATGAGCACATGGAATTCAGCAGGATTCAAACCATTTTAATCCTGCCATATTTGGTGAATTGGCCTTTTTGCCAACACTGGCCAGACATGAATCTTCTCAGAAGAAAAACAAGAAAAAACAAACAAGGAAACAAAAGCTTTCCCTTAGAGCCACAGGACAGAAATGCAGAGCCATGACTGTTCAAAGCACGTTGGTGGCCCGATTCAGAAATCCTGCCTCCAAGATGAATTCCCAACATTACCTTAAAATTACCTATGAATTACACATTACACGAGGGACGAACACTTTTAGCAGGTTTTGCTGAGCTAGCAAGGGGTAATTGTTTTACACTAAAAGAGGGTCAATTCAGACTAGATATATGTAAGGAGTGTTTTAAAATGAGGGTGGTGAGACAGGGCCACAGGCTTCCCAGAGAGGTGGCAAATGCCCCATCCCTGAAAACATTAAACAGGTTGGATGGGGCTCAGACCAACCTGGTCAAGTTTAAGATGTCTCTGATCTTGGTTGGAGGTTGGACCAAATGGCCTTTAAAAGACCCCTTCCAACCTGAACAATTCTATGCTTCAATGATTTTTTCAATGAAAACTGAATGAGCTAGTTCTGGAGTGACATACCGACAAATCAATCAAAGTCTGGGCTCTTTGTACATTTTTCTGTGAAAGAAGACTTATCAATAGTCCTAACAAGATCAAGGCTACCTACCCTAGCAGCATTTATGTTGATGTTTATCTTCAGGATGGTTGATATACATGGAGTCTCCCTGAAGGCCAGGGCTGTGACTTTGCTTGACATCTGCAAAGTGCCATCCATCACATGAATTAATTATCACTCACAAGATGATAGAAAGTGCGGCCAAGGCAGGTCAAATGCCCTGGCCCTGGCCAAAGCACAGGCAGCTAAGTGATGCTATTCGCAGCAATGACCCACACTCCTGCCTATCCATCATGATAAAAAGGACTGGCTTGTTTACTGGTTGAGCCCCTTCTGCTGATTTCCATTTGTTTTCAATAATTTTGTCTTTCTCAGATGTGGATATCACACCAAGGTAAGCAGTAAGGTAGAGTAATTAAAGTACTTAGCACTCTTTAGTAATGGAAGTTTACTTGTTGAGCTGTCCGTAGGATGAATAAAATGATCTTACTCAATAAAAATGGCTATGAAATGACCACAGATGATGTGTTGTAAAGCAGAACTCCAGTTGCAGCTGGAGAAGCTGAGCTATAGAGCTAGAAAGTAGAGGGATGTACCAATGTGGTGAAACACTGGATGCCTCAGCTGGCAGCAGAACCAGGGACTGAACAGAGATCTGCTTCCCAGTCCAGACCTAGCCTAAGTCTTGCAGTTAGGCCAGTTTCAACTTTGAAAGCATGTTTATGCTTGTCTGTCACTGCAAAGTAAGCATTATCCACTGGAGAGCATGTTTTCGTCCCAAATTTGCAGGCTTAACAGCTGAAATTCCTCTTTTCTTCCCTTGCCTTGTCTTGGCTTTTTTTTCCTTCCTAGTTAAGGGTATTCAAATACGCAGATGCTTCAATGAACTCAGGAGTGGATATTTCAGTGGTGACTTCACATGCTCCTTCTAAATTCATCTAGTAAGCAATTTTCTTTAACTGTCTTTTAAATAAAACAGAGCTGGATTGTCAGACATTTCTTTTTATCTGTATTGCTGTTCAGGTGTTAATATGTAGACTCAAGACAGAAACTTTTAAACATATGCTTCACTTCTCTAGAAAGACACCAGTTTGATGGCAGAGGACTGGGCAACTTCCTGCAGTCAAAAGCAGCCTGATTCACAGAGTGAAGTAACTGTTGCTGTTTCAGATGTGATCAGCTCAAAAGACCATCCAAAGACAAACCCTCTCTCAGAGAGGCACCTGCTCATGGTGACTGGATTGTGGGGATATTTTAGGTGTGGTCCTGTTTTATGGCTCTCCTGGGCTGGACATTGTTGGTCCCAGGACAATGTCTGGAGGTTCTGCCTGCGAGACTCAAATCTAAGCAGGAAACACTTCCCTATCATCTGGGGAGAGGAGGTTATGCAGATGCTGGTGGAGTCTGTTAATTTGGCAGGCACAGAGGGAGAAGACAACACCAGAGAAAGTTTTAAGAAGAAATCTTCAATGGATGAAGCCTCCTTATAGCCACCATGGAGTTTTCCTCCCCAAATCAAGAGAACCAGCTTACAGTACTATGAAAGAAACAAACAGTACGTGAACATGCATAGGAGCTTAAAAAAATCAAGTGTGCTCCAGGATCTGAAAGGTAAACAGGAAAAAAATATGAGGTAGGAACTGTAAGAGGCAGTAAAGGTTACCCAAATTAGGAAGAGACCGACATGGTGGAAGAAATGCACAACAGAACTGTGAGCTGTGAACCTGAAGTATTTGTTTCTTAAAGGCTCTAGCAGCTTGAGGCTGGCAGGCCCTGATAATCACTTTTGAGCTGGCTGATAAATGGGTCAGATGCATTCTGTCACACTTGGCTGGGGATGCTGACCATGAAACAGAGAGGGGGATTGGTGCGGAGTAGAAGGTCCATGTAGCCCATGCTGTTTGTGTCACTGCCCTGTGAGTCATTGCTGGACATAAAAAATAGTACCTCAAAGAAGAGCCTGGAAAAGACCATGCAGTGAAGGTAATCAGCAATGCCTATTTTAATAGGATGCTCCTCAAACTTCCCTTAATTATGACCTGAGCCACTGAAATGCATAGTCAGACTGACAGCAGGGTCCTCATGTAATATTTCTATCTTCTTAATTATACCAGAAATATGACAGATACTTTTTTATTGCCTTAAAACAGTAACAGAGCTGCATAACCTAATTTGTATCTGTTAAAGGTTAGGAGGAGGGTGCACATATTCCATAATTTGTTATGAGAATACAAGACAAAAGTGAAGGAGAATCTCAGGGTTCCTCATGGTGCATTAGAAGCTTCAAGGTAAGGGGAAGTTGACTTAACCCATGCAGAAAAGTTTGTTGCCTTGTCCCAAATAAGCAAATGTTGGACCTAGTCCAGCTCAACTGAGTCCAAATGATCCCAGTGCATGTAAATCCAAACTTTATTATTAATACAATTTAAATGGTTTCATTATGTCTCTATAGCTCAATACCTGAAAAGGACTGTCTGAAATTCTGCTTTTGCTTTCCATATCTATAAAATGGGAGGTAACTTTATCAGCAGACCAGAGATAAGGATTATTCATTTCTGTATATGTGCTCCACAGTGCAGAGCATAGGCCATGGTTATTATTTGTTCTTCATTAATAATTCCACATCTTTCTCTCTCCCCATGACAATCACACTTCTGTAATTATAGTTCTATTGCTTGTGGATGGATATGAAGTTGTGGCACCATCCCTGGGCAGGAGGGTTGGAACCAGATGATCTTTAAAGTTCCTTCCAGTCCCTTGAGGCTGAAGGGGAGAGAATTTCAAGGTTCAGCTGATCTCAGCAGATGTCTCAGGTGCTTTGATACTCCCCAACATTTTAAAAATAAACTGTGATGGGGTTTATTCCTACATCACAGTCAAGCTACAGAACATGAACAATCACAGGAATGGTGATGTTTTTCTGTACATTTGATTTAAAGTGTTCCTAGAAGGACAGATGAGGAAGATAGAGTGACCCCTTTATTTAATTCATAGATTGGTGTCATCACTAACTCTTTACAGTTTGCTACCTTCTACAGCAGGGAAGTGTTTGTCTCTCTCCATGACTGCTAAGAGCAGGCTTGGACTGTTTCACATATCCCTAGGTGGTTAGCAAAAGTATATCCATGTGGATATACTTATGTAAAGCTTAAAGAGAGTAAGTAAGAAGAACTGGTGCATTAAACATCTGCAATAAATGTATGCAGATTGGCAAGCAGTAAAAAATCAATGGGGTTATAAAAGTCCAGAGGAATATGAAGAAAAGAAAATTGTATCAGTGCTACGATTTAATTCAGAAGAAAATTTGATTAAGAAAAAGGAAATTTCTGATTAACACAATCAAATATTTTCCTAACAATCAGATCCCCTAGGGAAGTAAAATAAAATAAATAAATAAAAATAATATTCATAATAATGAATAATGATTGTGATGATAAAAAATTAAACATCTGAACTTGAAGTGACCTGAACATGAGAAAGAACTTTACTCTGCAGGTGACAATGCACTGGAACAGACTGCCAGAGAGATTGTGAAGTTTCCCTCACTGGAGATATTCAAGAAGCATCCAATGCAATGCTGTGCCATGTGCTTTAGGATGTCCATGCTGGAGCAAGGAGGTTGGACCCACCCAGAGCTTCCTCCCAGCCTGATCCATTCTGTGATTCTGTGACTCCCCAAAGCACTACAGAAACAGAGTGTTGTACAAAAGTGAGCAGTCTTATGTTGGACTGGGGATGGAATAGCCTGGTAGATTCTCTTCCACTTCTTAACTTTACTGTCCTGTATCATTCACAGTGGAGCTAGATAAATCTGTATCAATGCAACAGCCTGTCTCTGTTTCTCAGTAGCCCAAACCAAGGAGATGGGGACTAAGCTCCTAACCACCTTGGTACCACCCAGAATTCTAATGGAAAGAGAAAACAAATTGTTTCCAATTAGTGGCAATCCATACCTATATCACAATGCTGAGGTACCCTCCAGATGACCAGAAAGCTTCACTGACCCAAAGTCTGAATTCATAACCTCAGCATTGGGAGATGAACTCTCTGTAAGAAAAAAACTCTCTGAAACTGCAGAACTTCTGTACAAGTCTCTCCCTGACCAAAATATCTGCTTGTTACTTGGGTGGAGTGTGGTCTAGATTTCTTACTCAATGGTAATTCCCAGCAGTTTGTAATGGGCCCTTAGTAATCCCTAATTTATGGCAATAGCTCTTGGAAGGCAGCCCAGGAGGGCAGCTGGGTTGACAGCTCAGCTGAGGGCAAGAGATGCTTCTCATTGCACCTTTGATGGAGAGGAGAGTCAGGGCCACTGAGTAACATCACTAAGCTCCAAAATACCCAAGTGTTCTTTGTGAGGCACACACATTGGAGATCTGGAAACTGTCAGCTTGTTCTAGCTTTGTAGTACCCTCAGGGAGGAAGCAAATACTCTGCTGACTCTGAAAATGTGCAACTCTAACTGCACTAATTCAATAGTAGCAGAGAGTCAGGGCGAACAGACCTACCACTGCAGAGAGGACACCAGAATGGAGAGGCATTTAATTGACAGATGTGAACTGCTTAGCATTAGTGGAGACAATGAAATACCACATTTGTGAGCAGTAACACAGACTTTATCTGATGTACAGTACATCTGTGCCTTAAATTTCCTCTAGCACACAGCTGAGTGCTAATCCCCTTTTCTTGTTATACCCATCTCTGGCAGTGAATACACTTGTCAATTAAAATATGTTCTTTGAAGTTATTTCAAGCTTTCCAGAGTAAAGAATTGTGAAGTCTCACTATGACCCAGGATTATTTAAGAGGGGCCAAATTTGATTGCATTTATGGGAATGTAAATGTGTCATAAGACTATTCCCAACCTAATAAAAGAAGACATTTACTCTTGGTTGGTAATTTTTTTTTTCCTCAATCTTTGGTCGGGAAAAATTAAGGTAGTTTTATTCTTCAGCTGATAGTCTGTGGACTCCATGTGGATTTCATTGGTGCACAGCTGCAAGTTCTTTCTTTAAAATAAACCCAAGTCTGAGACAACTTTGGGCCACAAAGATGATCTCAGGGCTGGAGCACATCTCTTGCAATGACAGGCTGAAAGAGTTGGAATTGTGCAGCCTGAAAAAGAGAAGACTTCAGGGAGACCTTAGAGCCCCTTCCAGTACCTAAAGGGGCTAGAAGGAAGCTAGAGAGGGTAATTTGACAACGGCATGGAGTGACAGGACAAGGGGGAATGCCTTCAGACTGAAAGATGGTAGGTTTAGATTAGATATTAGGAAGAAATTCTTTCCCAAGAGGGAGGTGAGGCACTGGCACAGGTTGCTCAGAGAAGCTGTAGATGCCCCATCCCTGGAGGTGTTCAAGGTTGGATGGGGCTCTGAGCAACCTGGTCTAGTAGAAGGCATCCCTGCCCATGGCAGGAGGGTTGGATCTTGATGATCTTTATTGTCCATTCCAACTCAGACAGCTCTGTGATTCTATGATAAGTTATCCAGATAACCACAAGATGTAATCTGCTGAAATGTTTTCCAAAGAAAGGGAAAATTTATCTTGTTTATTATCTATCTTTTGAAGTGTTTTGTCTCTAGGCATCTCTGGAGTATATCTGTGCTAACAATCCTTCCTCTGATGGTGTGAGTGAAATGGACACAGACACTCATATTCTGTTTTGTGCTTTTATTACATATGCTCTGCCAGAATCAGATGCAATTAATTGCTCTTATCTGGCAACAATTTACTGTATAATAAGATATTATTTAAAGTTATCATTATTATATATTGCATCTCCTGGAGAAGGATTCAGAATCCAATATTCAAAGTGGTTCTGCAATTGCATGAAAGTTCTCATGACAGACTGGAGACAGTCACAGACAAGTCCAGTTCAGCACCAGATACATATACCTCTGCCACATGAACTGAAAACAATTCCTCAGACACATGTAAGTTAGTAGATTCACAACCTTTTCCAGATAAGAAATGATGCTATAGATGGAGTTTGCATATGGAAAGCATGCTGCATATACAAAACTGAGATGTGGCATGGAAATCTCACATGAGCTGGTTTGTGGGAACAATAAGACACCCCTTTGACAAAGCTCACCAGCATGCTACTGAGAGGGTCTGGAGAGCATTTGAAGGATATAAGAGAGTTTTCCCTTTAAAGTGATAAAAAAGAGGGCAACAAAAGTTCAATTTGATGATCAAACTAGTTTCATTGCATATTTGAGATGTCTCTGGTCACTGGAAAGGGCTGGGAGGGAGCTATCCAGGAGAGGAAGGGCAGGGAGAAGACCAAAGCCCTGTAGCGGGTGACAGCAAATGCAAATGGAAAGCCATTGCCTACGATTCTTATTTGATAGATTTTTACCTAATTTTACAGAAATAAATGAACACAGGAGAGATAAAGTGGCAAAAAAGATTTGACAATATTTTGCAGTGGAAGTCCAATAGTACAGCACTGCTCTTTCAAGAATACAGAAAGAAAAACAGTAAAAAAAGAAATCACCATCTGAGTGTTTGTTTGGACATATTCCTTGACTATTTCATTAATCCATCTTCATTTTTTTCTAGCTTGATGGTGTGATCCTTAGCAGTTGATTAAACCATAGAGAGTGGCAATTTATTCAGTTAATGTGAAGTAAATGAAAGATAAGCATGTTACATGAGTCTTGCAAAATTTGATACAATAATAGACTCTAACTCCCTGTGCTTTCTTCAAAACATTAACAAAGTATCATCACACTTCTATATTGTATTACAATCAGGTATTATTGCCAAGACATGATTTCTTAGAATTCTATTTGGAAAACAAAGTACATTGAGCACCCTCATTCCCCTTTGCATTTGACCTGTGTTTATGCAGCTAAATTTTGCTTCTTTGGGAAGGTTGTGAACATAAATAAATTCATCTGGTGTTCATGTTGCGTTCATCGTTACATTTTACTGCAAAAAACCACTAAGTTAAAAAATACAAATATGTATGAGAAAAAATAAAAAAAATAAACTCCTTTTGCTATTTATTTCTCTGAGTGACATTCTTGAATATTTTAATGTTATTTAGTGATGGAATCATGTGGCATTCATTCCACACATGTAAATGGAATCAGGGTCTAGCCTCCTATTATAGGATGTTTGTGTATATTATTTTTTAAGTAGAAGCTGGTGGAAGAAAAATCAGTCCACTGGGTTACTTCAGAATTATTTCCAATGGGTTTCAGCACTTTAAAGTGCTTCTAAAATTATATTATATTGTTGAGTACACTCATGATGCTGCAGCTACAATCACGAGGCTTAGTTTCACAGATGTTCACAGCCTTGATGTCTCTAGTGCCCATGTAATGTTGTCCTTTTCTCTCTCCACATGGTTTCTTTCCCCTTGCTCATTTTTCTTATTGTATTTTTTTTACAAGGGCAAGAGAAGGGAAAACACAGCTGTTGACTCTCACAGATCTGCAACGTGGCAAGACAAATCTCAAAGGTGGTCAATATTCAAAGGGTTGCTGGGAAGCCTGTGCCTTTTGGCTTCTGCTCTCTATTATTTCTTGATCAGCATTCATCAGTACTGCCTTTGGGAAAAGAAAAGAAGAAGGAATGGGAAACAAGAGTCTGATCTTTGTACTGTCCATTGCTCACTGTACAGCATATTAAATAGCAAGTCCCCTAACTTCTTTGGGTATTTCTCTCAGTAAAGAAGCAATTCACTACAATCAACACCAGTCTTTTGTAAAGTAACCACTCCCTTTCGAAACCTAAGATACATTTCTGTGTCCTTCTTAAACCCTGCCTCAGTTCTTTCCTTACAGTATTTGTCTGTCATCAGTTCTTCCTAAAAAAGGCCCTATTTAAATCTTTTCCCTGATCCTGCACTCACTGTGTGCTTTTATATATTCTTTTGCTATCTGGCTTAGCTTGTCCAGCCAGAGCTTTGGGAAAGGGTTTCAGAGACAGGGACACCTAGGTAAGTGACCTATTGCATTCTGTCACTGCCCTGATATTTGACCTTGGGCAAGTCAATAGCAAATGAGTAACATTAAAAAGCTGCATTTGCCAATATTTAACAGTGCATGTTATACCAATGACATTATAACTTCTGCTTACTGACACAGGAATAGTCTGTTTAAACTACATCCAATTAGCAATAATGAAGTGGACAAGAACTTTTCCAAGTTTGAAGAACAGCATAAAAAGAAAGGCAAAAATACATATTAAAATTTTTTTTAAAAGTACGGAAAAAATCCAGAGAGATTAGAGTCAAGAATTAGTCTCAAAAAGTTGTAATAGAGGTTCCATTTTAATGAATCACAGAATTAATTAGGTTGGAAAAGACCTCTGAGATCATACGATCATGTCAACGAACCAGATGATATCACTAAGTACCATATCCAGTCTTTCCTTAAATATCTTCAGGAATGGTGACTCTACCAACTCCCTGAGCAGCCCATTCCAGTGTCTAATCACTCCTTCTGTGAGGAAATTCCTCTTGATGTCCAACCTAAACCTCCCCTGGCACAGCTTAAGACTACGTCCTCTTGTCCCACCCATAGTTGCCTGGGAGAAGAGACTGACCCCCACCTGGCTGCAACTTCCTTTTCAGGTAGTTTTAGAGAGCAATGAAGCTACCCCTGAGCGTCCTTATCTCCAGGCTAAAAAACCCCAAATCCCTCACCCTCTTCTCATAGATTTTGTGCTCCAGACCCTTCACCAGCTCTGTTGCCCTTCTCTGAACATGCTTCAGCTCCTCCATGTCCTTGCTGAACTGAGGGGCCCAGAACTGGACACAGAACTCAGGTGTGGCCTCATCAGTGTCAATTACAGGGGCACAATCTCTTCCCTGGTCCTGCTGGACACACTACTCCTGATAGAGGCCAGGATGCCATTGGTCTTCTTGGCCACCTGGGCACATGACATGTTGAACAGCACCCCCAGATTCTTCTCCTCTGAGCCACTTTCCAACCACTCCACCCCAAGCCTGTGGTGCTGCCTAGGAGTTATCGTGATCCAAGTGCAGGACCTGGAACTTGGTCTTTTTAAATCTACTATCACTGGTCTCAGCCCATCAGTCCAGCCTGTCCAGATCCCTCTGCAGAGACTTCCTTCCCTCCAGCAAATTGACACTTCCACCCAGCTTGGTGAAGGGCAACTTTTAAAAATTAAAATTAGAGGAAACAGTAAATCAGACCGTAACTTTCTACTTGGAAATATCATAACTGTGAGACTTCAAATGTCAAGCTACCATGCAGAGTACTAAAACACAGCCAACACAAGACAGAGTTAGAATGTACTGTGCTCAGGAAATGTGTCCTTCTTTTTAGTGGAGCAAACTTCCAGAATGGGAGACTGGAAAATATCTTTTTAGCAGCTGGATCTCCCCTGAGGGTTCTCTAGAACTGGCCATGAGGCATCAAGCTTTGCAAGACACTGAGGCTCTCTCCATCCATCCGAGTTACTGTTTCCTTGTCCACACAGTCTGCTTTGAGCACTGGCCTTAGTGAAACTTGGATTGCCAAAGCAAAAAGTAGGGGAAATGGTGAAATACAAAGCAGCTGTCAAACAAACCCACTTACAAACTCCAGGCACAGATTTGATCCCTCACAGAATCAAGCAGGAGAAAAGGACAGCATCCTGGAAGTGTTCAGGACCAGGCTGGATGGGGCTTTGAGCAACCTGGTCTAGTGCAAGGCATCTTTGCCCTTGGCAGTAAGGTTGGAACTAGATGGTCTTTCTGGTCCCTTCCAACCCAAAGCATGCTTGAATTCTATGATTCTAAAATCCAACCAAAGCAAACTCTAAAGCATTTCCTAAGCTTTTGTTCTGTTAAAAAGAAATTAATTGTTGGGTTCTTCTCTAACTTGCATTTCTGAGTCATTTGTTTTTAATTAAGCCTCTGAATGTCACATTTTACTGGATCTTGCTATTGTGTCCCTAAAAGCACCATCTATGTTCCGAGTCTACTTTTTTCTGTTTTCATCTTAAAGAAAAAGTCATGTTGTGGGTGTATCCAATTCCATCTTCTTCTGCCTTGATTAGGGGAACTGACTGTAAATGTGAACTGAGCACAACCCTTCTTGTCACTATTTATCACCCGTTCTAAAAGTACCTCCTGGTCAGATCCCAGTCTCCTAGGGTTCAAGATACCATCAGTACTGACATTTATAGCCTTGAATCACAGAAAGTTATGAAAAAGAAGGGATTTCATTTGACAAAAGACTCAGGTGCATTTGCACTAATTCCCTACCAGTATCCTGCTGTACTTTATGGTTTCTGCCAGGCATAGATAGTTTTCATTCCCACTATGAGGTAAATTGAAGGTTTACCATTAAATGGAGGCTGGAACTGGGTGATTAAGGTTCATTCCAACCCAACCCTTTCCATGAAATGCTGGAAAAACAATGCACTGAAGACATGCCCTTTGGAAGAAATCCTGCTTCCTTTCCTTCTAGCCTGCAGCAGCTCAGAGCTGCACATCCTCCCATGGAGAATGACTGCCCATTCCTAGCACCCTGCACAACCTTATCACAACATCTCAGCCCTTAACACAGCCAACCATTCTGACTGAAACACAGCCTTGGGTTGCTGTCTCAGAGGACAAAGAGCAGCTCTGAAAGCAAAAAAGCAAACCAAAAAACCCCCACATGCTGGTAAAAAACCCAAACAATCAGAATTTGTGATTTGGTCTGTTCTGTGTATAGATGGAGGCTGGTTTGAATTTACACACTTGCAGAACTAGAAGCAGTCCTCAGGTCAGAGGAAAGCACTCTAAGGAAACTCTATGTTCTATACTGAGCCCAGTATTGTGCAACTTATCCATCAGTGACTTGGATGAAGGGAGAGATTACTCTGCAGCAAGTTCACACAAAGCTGAGAGGAGTGGCCAACACGCAGAGGGCTGTGCAGCCCCTCAAGAAGGACCTTGACATGTTGGAGAGAGGCAGAGAGGAACTTTTGAAATTCAACAAGAGCAGATGCAGGGTGCTGCACCTGGGAAAGAATAAACTCACAGAGCAGCACAGGCTGGGGGCTGACCTGCTGGAAAGCAGCTCTGCTCCTTCCAGAGAAGAACCCAGGGGTGCTGGTGGACAACAAGCTGTCCATGAGCCAGCATGCCCCTGTTGCTAAAAAGGCCAATGGTATCCTGGGATGCCTTAGGGAAAGCGTTGCCAGCAGGGTGAGGGAGGTGATCCTGCCCTTCCACTCAGACCCAGTAAGGCCATGTCTGGAGTGCTGTGACCAGTTCTGGGCTCCTCAGTACAAGAGAGACATGGAGCTCCTGGAGCAGATCCAGTGGAGGGCTATGAAGATGATTAACTGGACTGGAGCATCATTCTTAGGGAGGAAAGGCTGAGGAAATTCAGCCTCAAGATGAGATAACTTGGAGGGGACCTGACTAATTCACTGAACAAGGAATGAACTAATGTCCTGAACAAGGGTGCCAGGAGGAAGGATCCAGGCTCTGCTCAGTGGTGCCAAGCAATAAGACAAGATGCTGAAAGTGATGCACAGGAAGTTCCATATGAACATGAGGAATAACTTCTTTACTGTGCAGGTGACCAAGCACTAGAATAGGCTGCCCAGAGAGGTTGTGGAATCTCCCTCACTGGAGATACTCAAGAACCATTCAGACACAATCCTGTGCAAGGTGCTCTTGGATGGCCCTGTTTGAACACTCTTTGGACCAGATGGCCCACTGTGGTCCCCTCCAACCTGACCCATTCTGTGATTCTGTGAACAACGAAACAGGTAAATTGTTTTCCTCTGGTGGCTCTTTGTGGCTACATCACTGCAGACTACATGGTCCTGTGAAGCAAAGAGCAGTAGAGATTTTGGTCCCTGGTGCCCAGGGCTGGGAAAATCCTTTTATTTATTCTATAGAGGCATGAAACGCAGCATGGAGGAATATAAAACACAACAAAGCATGAGAATGAACTTAGCTCTGCCTAGACAAAGGACTTGTGGTTGCTTCCTTCTCACCTTCTCTCTCATGACTGCATGGAAAATAGAAACAGTTGTGGCCATAAATAGAGCCTCTAAGGAAGGAGGACAAGCCCTGCATCATTCATGAACATGAATCTCAGACATTCTGCCAGAGCATAACTTAAACATTTGCTTACATCAAAGTGGAGCATGATCAAAAACTGCAGGCTTCCCTCAAGGCTTTCATTCAAAAGAGAAACAGAGAAAGAATTGCACTCTACCTCTGTTACTACATGCATTGTATAAATGAAAATTAGTGTAAACAGTCTGGAGATAACTAAATATTAAATGCACACAATTTATATAGCTTGAAGGAAAACAGTAATTGGTTAAGCTCACGAGAGAGCTGAAACTCCGCAGTCTATTGTTTTATTCTTTAGCAAACAGAAAGAAATGGGTGAAAAAGAGCTACAGCATGATTCATGGGTCATCATTATCTCCCTGAGTACCAGAAGGGAATGCCTTTATGTTCAGGCCCCTACAGTCACAGGCAATTAAATCAAATTCTAAGACCTACCTAAATTAAGACACTCTGATGGATCTGTCTCTCCCCCAGGATTGGTGTAGCCCACATCAGATACGGCAAACCCACCCTGAAGATGCCTAATTTGGTAGGAAAGCTCCAATGCAAACACTGAGTTATTCAGCAACAAAGCCAAGACCTTGCCCACACAACATCCACTCACACACCCTGAGCACAAGCCGTAAATCACTCCTCTAGACAGTGCAACAATGGGAAGACCTTCAGCACCTATAACCACAAGAGGTAAAATCTACACTGGGCCACCAAATAAAAACAGGGCAAACTAAGGGCATGGCCAGCTTTGTAAATTCCCTGTAAGGGTGGGAAGTATCTTGGGAAAATTCCTCAATGGACCACCTGCCACTTTTCTAGAAAAGCTTTGTCATTCCTGCTAATATCACCCAGGGAAATTTCTTTCATGAACCTGGAAGACTCTTGGTCTTCCTGGCACATCAGCCTGTTCTGTCAAAGACACACTCTCCTGCCAATCAGTTAATCCAGTTAATGAGCGATAGTTAATTGAGTTGATGACTGCAAACTTAAGGATAGGATGTTACCAGGGAGCTCAGAGCTTTTCTCCCCAGGGTGCTACTGTCTATAGCCTTCATGGAAAGCCAGATATTTTCCCCTTTAACATATTATTCAAGGCCACACATGTATCTTACTATAAGTTTGCTTATAGTAAGACAGTGCTGAGCACAACCAGGCTTTGGTGCCACTGCAACAAATATTTGCCAGGTTTTTCAGTAAATATTCCCAGTGACCTCAGCAGAGAACCATGCTGCAAAATTGCTCTGTAACACCTCATAGCTCCTAGTAAAATCTGAAGGAGACAGAAAGGATGTCATGGAATACCTCAGATCTTACAGCAGGTCAACAAACACTGATGTAAGAATATTTCTAAAGTATAATTCTAAGCATACGTAAGTCCAAAAATTACTTAAAATTTCTAAGTGTACCTCATCTCCAGGTAGTGGGTGGGATTCAGATCCCCAAATTTACACATCAGGAAGTTGTGTGCTTATATTTGAGGTGTGTTCAGACTCCAGATTTTGTATAGAGTGGAATAAAAACTTCTAGCAGATGAATAATTTAGTAATGAAATAGGCATCTGAAGTACGACTTAGGTATTAAAAAATTAATAATCTGAGGAGTTGAAATTTGTGTATGATTGGTGAGGATATTGGCAGTTTTCTGTTTCCTGAGCCAGCTTTTTGTCTTTCTGATACAAAACTAGTTGCATGCAGCTTCCTGGATATGTGTTTTTTTTCTTTTCCAGGTGAGGATTAAAGTCCCACTACTGCTTAAATTTGTCTGTTTTGGGTTTTTTTTTTGTGACCTTTAAAGAGCCATCAGCATTCTTCTGCTACAATTTTTTTTCCTATGTTAGGTAAAAATTTATTTCTCTGACTATTTATTTTTTATTTGTAAACCTGCTCACCCCCAAAGGTTGGTCAGTTGAAAACGTGAGCAGCTTGCATAAAATTTTTTTACGGATCTTTTGCAATAGAAAGCAGTATAGTAAGTATAGGGTAACAGTGTGGCAGTAGGCCTAGCCAAGCATATCAGCTTTTTCAAAGGGTCAGGATTCAGCCTTATTGTAAATCATTCCTACTGATGTCTGCACTGTGCTATCAGATCAAGGTGCAATCAGATGCTCCTTGCACATTTGCATGTCCCTGATGGACTTTGCCATTGTTCCCCATTTAAATGGCTCAGGTGAGTGGGTTATAACCACCAGAATTCGCTGTGATGGTAGAGAGGGAAATTTTGTACAATTTTAGTTTCCTCCCACCATAGGCCAGAAAATAACAAGCACTATAATGATCTCTGCATCATGTATGCAGCCCAGAGAAATGAATTAAGTTGTCTGTCAAGGAAGGAGCAGTGAATATTACTTCTGATACCTTTCTCCACTGGATTTCCCCCTTTTAATCTGCATATTTTATACCTCCCTATAAACAGATAAACATTATTTTTTAGATTAAGGGCAACCAGCCAGCTAGTTCTACGCAACAATTTAGAACAAAAACAGAGTATTAATTCCTTATATGTGTTAAATTTAAATTTAAATACATCTGATTTATATTCTGGTGTTAAAACAGCTCTCTCAAGGTTTCTAATCTTCATTTTGAGCATTTTCTTGTCCTTTAGAAATCTATTATTCATGTCCCCTCATGAACTTATAGCTCCATATAAACATGCAAGTACCAGGGAAGAAAAGTGTCTGCCCAATGGAAATGGAGATCTAAATTTGGAGTAAGTCAGTACTGAAAAGAATGTTCAGGCAAATGGAAATAGACAAGAATTTTATTTTGGGGAAAGAGAAATTAAAGTAATAACTATTGAAGGACAAGGAAGATGCAAAATTGTGCAAAACTCTAAATGACAGGATGGTGATTGCAAATGGACTTGATGTTTCTTCCTCATTGAAATCCCACTGAGAATGCTTCTTCAAGATTCCTGCTTTGTGTCCTAACTCTGCATATGGACTGTGCAATATTCAAGGCAGTTCTCCATCCCTCTTTGGAAGAATTCCTGTGAAACCTATTTTTCAGAAGTACAACGCCGCCCAGTTTCTTGCTCTGACTGAGCACTGAGGATGAAGAGAGAGTTCCCATCGGCTCCCAAGCAGGCAAACAGAAAATTTCTGGCCAACGCACTTATCATTTGGGCTTGATTTTTTTCCTAATGTAGTAAAGATTCAGGACACAAGACCAAACAGAGAGTGTGACCTCAGGAAAGTCCCATAGTAGGATTACTTTTCACTTTCCATTGGCAATGTTCAGAAGGGAAAGTGCATCAAGGCAATGAAGATGTTTATTTAAAACACACTGGAAATCAATATATCTCAATTCATGGAGGAGGAGAGAGATTGCACCAAGGTCCTCAATAAACAAACAACTTCCTATGCTTAAAGAATTTTGGTCATGGTTGTATCTTCCCTAATGAACCTCTTCCTAAAATTTAATCATACACTATCAGAATTACTCATTCTGTATCAGTAACACTCAAAAAGTTAAACCATGCTTATTCAAACCCATAACTTTATTTTTTCTTATATCATCTGGCTCAAAGTCATTGAACTCAACAGAAAGTGAGCCACTTCCTTACTTTCTGGGCCATATAATTATTATTACATGTTCAATTTTCATTCCATATTATAGATGCATTTTAAAATGTGTGTAACTATATACAAATAAAAACCTAATTGAATCAATACCAAACCCACGTTTTCCAGCTAATCATACAATAATTCTCCTTTGTTTTCTCTGTTTATGTCAGTGGATACCTGAAAAAACAATTAATGCAATGTTGCTCTAGAGCTAAGGAAGTAAATTGATTTCCCAAGCTAGGGAATTTTTTGTGAGAATTTAATTTTCAGAATGACTGACTAAATAAGCCATTGTTATTTAAAAATTAGGCTTACTCATATGAAGCCTGACAAAGCACTGTCAATAACCTCTCCTAGTAACTACCTTCTTCTACAAGAATATACTGATCATAGAAAGGTGGTGATAAATAACATACTGTTTACTCTTCCACTGCAACACCATTACTTACCCATATTTATAACATGAAATCTACTAAAGTGTGCATGTTTATAGGCTCTCTGGAAAAGTCTGATAAGAGCAGACATTGGTAGCAGGCTATGCTCCAAATGACTCCAAGTTCCTTTCCCCACTGACACCGGCTTTCAGCAAAGCCAGACCAGAGCACTCGGCATCCTTCAGCAGCTCATTTTCTGTGCTCTCCTTGAGCTTTGTGACAGTGGGCAAGAAAGGAATGCAAAGTCATGCTCTTGTGTGCTGGCCTTCGGCTTCATTATTTACTTTACACCCTTCTACCTGAATGCATCAGAAAGGGTTCTTTTAAAGACTTCTCCCTCTCTGCCTGCTTTTAGCAGAAGCCTGCTGTGTGGCACTGTTAGTCTAATCTAAGCTGGTGGGAGGGCCTGCTCGATGGCTTCACCAGGTGCTGGGCTGGAGGGGGCTCCTCACAGCCACGTCCTGAAAAGCTTCATTATTTACCCCTCTTCTTCCAATGCCCACCCACCCTGCCTTTGGCATGGCCATTCTTTAATTGCAGCCCAAGTTTAATGCAAATTTTTCCTGAAAGCATTTTTAGGCAGTTCCAGAGTTGCTTTTCATTTGTGAGTGCTGAATGGCAGCTTTGACGTCGTATGCATACCCAGCTTAGCAAAACAGGTACATAAAAGAGGTAAGAAAGGGCTTTGTTGTGCTTTCAAAGCTCCAGTGTAAAACTTCAGCTTCTGCCAGTGCCACAGGAATTTTTCCAGAGTAAGAAATAACCTAAATAGCTATTCCACTAATGTTTAATATGGAGAATAAGAAATAATTATTGAGAATTAACTCATTATAACTTCAGTGTGAGGACACTGTGGAGGGTCTACTAAAAGGGAACGGTAGAAAACCAGCCTGAAACTTCTACCAGAACTGCCAAGCTTTGAAAAGCTGGCCTGAGAGGTGGAACAAAAGTCATGCTGGTATTACACTCTGCTGATAATGTCTTTCTATCCATAGTGTGGCCCCAAAACAATGTCATCAGACGGTCATTTGTCAAAAACAAATTTAGACCAATCTACCATATGTAATTCACAGTCATGGCTTGACAACATACTGCAGTTATCCCCAGCGGACACAACTGTTTACATTTTACACACATAATTGAGTCTGGTTCAGTAACATTTTTCATTGGTGTGTCTGCCAAAATTATTAAGCTATTAGTACATACTGAATCCGTGCCAAGCAAAATCCTTGCCGATAAAATTTGCCTTATCTATATAAATGCCAAAAAGTTTTGTGTTTTTTGGTGTGTGTGTGTGTGCGTCTATTTTTAAAACTTTACTCCTTATACATATATGTAAATGTTAAACAACATGACTGGACATTGATGTAGCATATTAGACCAAAATAGTCTAGGGTTTGGATGTGACCCTTGGGATCAATGTCTTGCCTGCGATGTTTTCTGCTGCCATAGAACCATACGACAGTTTGGGTTGGAAGGGACCATTGAGACAGAGGGGAAATTTTCCAGAGCAGAAATCCATTTTGAATTTAGGTAAAATGTGCCTCTTTGAATTAAGTCTGTAGCTTGCAAACATAGGTGTTTGGTCTGTGTTCAAATCTGCCTATTCTTGCAAAAAACCCTATGCTCGAAAACTGCTTCAGCCGAAGGACTGAGATAAGAGGGGCCCCTTGAACTTTGAAACAGATGGAGCCAGACGGGGCTGAGATTGCTGGAGAGAGGGCAAGCTGACCCAGGAGTTCTTTCTGTACTTTCTGATAAAAAACTAGCTGCAAGTGTAATGTGAAATCAGTAAAATGAATATGCATGAGACTGTATGCATATGTATAAGCAAGGGGGGATAAAAAGGGTTCGGGGATTCTCAGGGGTGCGCGTGTCCTTTAAGGGGGACAACGATCCCCACATGCGTCCAGCGCTGTAATAAATATACCAGCTTTACAACTTTTTACAAAAGTTGTCGAGTTTCCTTTCTTCCTACAAATCACCATGAAGATCATTCAGTTCCAATCCTGCTGCCATGAGCAGGGACACCAGCTTTCTCCAAGCCCTATCCAACCTGGCCTTGAACACTTCCAGAGATGAGGCACCCACAAATTCTCTTCTCTGTTGCCACAGAGGAGATGTATGGTGTCCAGTAGTAAAACCCATGGTGGAATCTTCTTAAATCACTTCTTTGCAAGGTGTGATGGACTAGCCACCATACCCACACTAAACTTGTGGGAGACAGAGATCCTTAAGCTGAAATTTGGCCCCCACCACGGAACATTCAGCCCAATCTTTAAACATGAACCTGTTACACTACACAGTTCAGATCATCATAGCCACTCTGACATCCATCTATCTGTCTAACACCCCAAACTATGCATTTAAATTCACATCCAGTCTTCACTACTTACAAGGAACTACAGAAGTTTAGCTAATTGCATGCTTTTTTTTAAAATGCACAGCTTTTTGAAATCTTAATGTGTGTTGGTTTTTTGATTGGTCACAAAAAATCACCAGAGAAAGAGCAATTTTGTTACTGGGAAGTAGATTCTTTTTCACTATTATCTGCAGCTTCACCACCGATTCAGGCAAATGCTTTCTCAAAACCAGTTACTCACACTGTGTCTCAGCTTCCCAACTGAAGAGGAGGTGTGCTATATTATTTAAAAATGCCTCTTTTTAAATCTTGTGGAGAGGAAACTCATTTGTAAGTGGCAATTATTCAGGGAAATTTTCTCCCACCTCCTCAGGAAATAGGTTGTTTACTGTAATATTCTCAGTAATTCTTATTCAGATGATCAAAATGTGAATCCCTCAAACTCTCCAACTCCTTGAGATCTCTCCTTCCTGGCAGCCCATTCCTGGGAAGCAAAGAATGACTTGAACTCCCACACACTTAGGCAGGGGTTACTGTGCTTAAATTTATGGGGAACAGGACTGATTACTAGTATTGAGCCTCCTGTGAGGTAAAAGAACAATGTTGAGATAAAGAACAAAAGCACAAGCTTTACTCTTCAGTGTAATTGGGCATCCAAGATGGGCACTTGTATTTATTTGGGTTAGAAGACGCATAATCAACATGGCAAAGGTAGATGACAGAGTTTGCAAATCTGCGACATGCTAACATCAGAACTCAGTTCAAATGATGAAAAGGGGGCTAGTTTTCCACCCTAATTAAAATGTCTGTGGTATCACTATCTTCATGGGATTTACAGGTGCAATTCATCTTATCCTAATGCATACATATAAAATACATCAGCTAAAGAGCTCTGCAGAAGGCTGTTTCCCTTCACAAACAGTAGATAAAGTCCAGGGTGAGTAGCCAAAATGCAGACGCCTGCACTGCTGAAAGCTAAAAAACAAGGCATGGCAAATTCAACTTCTATGAATTGCCAAGTGTTTTGGTTTTTTTTAAATCTGCTTAATTTCTCAGGTCCCAAAATTTTGATGGATCTTTTAAGTACTCAACAAGCCTACATGAGTTATTTAACATCTGGGAAGATCAACATGCCAGTATATTATTAGTTTATTAAACTGGAAAAACATATTCCATTTAACATTTCCAGATAATGTGCTTCCCTGGAATGAGCACACAAATGTATGAAATAAAAGACTTCAAAACCAAGTTTAATTCCTCTATATTTTTTAAGAGCATACTTTGAAAAGCACAGGTTTTCATATCATCAGATTCTGGTATTTTTAGTGCTTTTTCTTTTATTGTAGTCTCCTTTTTTGGGTAATCTAGTGGAGTTGCACCAATTCTCCACCCTTTGCATAACATCCCCTAAAAGTCATTGAGTACTATAGAACAAGTCAGCCTTGACCTCACCTTCTCTGTATTTAAAAGGGGGCCTTTATCTTAATGTTCTCAAGTTGTGCATCCTGCTTTGATTATTACATCCATTAGCCCATTGCTTCTATTTTTTTTCAATCAGTAAGCATACAACACTCATCAAGAAGCTTTAAGGTTAATTTTAAATTATTTTTCCATATGGTAACTATGATATGGCATTCCTGCAGCAGTGGCTGTGTAGCTGCACAGGGTAAGGTGGTGAACTTTGTCTTCGGGGATGCAAAGAACAGTTGGAATCAATGATCTTAAGAGTCTTCTCTGACATAAATGCTTCCATGAAGACACCAAGACAGTGTTCACACCTACGTTGCCTTTGGGCAACATGAGGTTCAGCTCCATCTCACCCAACCTGGCTGATGTATCCAGGTATGAAGAAACGGATTTTCTTTCAGTAATGGGTACAGACAGAATGGAAGTTCCTGAGAGTGGTTTCCTCATTAAGATCTATGAGTCTCCTCTGGAGGTGACTATATCTATATTCAAGGGATGTAGGAAATAGGATTAATCTCACAAGACAACTGCCTCTTGCTAGTTTTCTAGATTCCCCTAATGTATAGAAAATAAGAAGTTACACTTTTATTTTCAATTTAGTCATCCTATTTTATTTGTTCACAGAAGATGAGAGGAACCAAACATTTAAAATTCCTTTTTTTATGAAGTTTAAAAGAGACACTTAGGGGTTTTTTATGTGAGATGTACTGCCTGAAGTAGGGACAAGCAGGGTGATCCCAGGCTGTAACTTATCTATTCATTATCTTACTGTATTTGAAAAATGGAAATGCACTGTTTCTTGTAATCAGAGAGGGATTAGTGAAATCCTATTAAAAATGGTTATAAAATTTCTACGAAAAAAAAAAAAAGAAAAAAGAAACAGGATGGTTTAGCTGGAAGGGACTGCTCTTGCATTGCTTTCCTATGTGTCACATCCCTACGTCTGGACACATCTCTTTCCTCTTTAGCTCTCATGGGCTATGCAGCTGCTCTAAGAAAGAAGACACCATCATTCATGCAAGGGATGATAAACCTTCATCCCTTCCACCTTTCCACCCAAACAACTGCTGACCATGGAAGGAGCAACACAGAAAGGAACTGCCTTTATTATATAATTTTTTTTTAACATCAGTAGAAAATAAAGCCTTCCACCTGCTATTGTGCAGCTGAGTTTCTAATCTCTGGTGCTAGCACGGCTGCTGGGAGATGACCCTCAAGCGAGAGGAAGCAGGGTCAGGCACACATGGGGCAGGACGGCTGTGCTGATGTGATGTGACACACATGTCTCTACAGCACCCAGTAAAGGTACCCTCAGTTATTAATTACTGTGCAAAATTCATTATTTCCCCTATGGGCAGCAACTCTGGACTGCATTCAGCATGCTGACATAGAAGCTAACACCAAAATTATTTCACTTGATTTTCCTATGGAAATACACAGTATTCAACTTTTATTTTTAGACTTTTATTTTTGTTTTTAATGATCAACCATAAGGAGGTGGCAATTAATCCCAAAGGACAACTCCACATATCATTGTTGGCTCCAGGTATTGGTGGGACTGATAAAAGAAACAGAATATGGGAATGTGGAGTCATTGATAAACTGATATTGAGTGCTGTTTATTAGGTGCTTCCTCATGTGTTTTCTTTGATTTAGAGTCTAGGCCTTAAATAGAAATCTGTTCACTTTATCAACAAAACAGTTTGCAAGGCCTTTTGCAGACCAAGCAGGTGAATGCTTCCAGATCCCTCTGCAGTTATTATTTTTCTGGTCAGAACTCATTTGTCTGCAGAAAATTTGGGTGACAACCAGAGAAAAGTCACATTCAATTTATGCACAAAGCCAGGAATTAAATGGACTCAGAAGGTGCTGAACATCCACCAGGTTTTTATGATTACGAGGGGCCTCTGCTCTCCCGACAACTAAACCTGAAATATTGTGACAGCCAGCACGGGTGACAGAGGAAGGGATGGTAGGAGCTGAATGTAAAGAGCCAGTGCCATAGGCCATCATAGGCTGAGATAATTTTGCAGCTGAAAGCAGTAACTTAGATGCTTACTTTCAGACATCAGCTGGAAAATAACCTCAGTTTCCTTATCTATAAAACAGGCCTAATTCTATTTGTCTTCCTCTAGGGGACCATGATGCCTTTGGGTTGCTAATGTTTTTGGATACTCCAGGCTTCTTAGAAAATATGAGCTACTCAAGCAGTAGTGGAAGTGCGGTGAGCACAGGTGCACTCTGCACTATACAATGTGTATCTCATCCATATAGGATGCTAATGCCAGTTTAGAGAGGAAAAAGAAGTTCTTAGCAGATATTTTTCTGAATTAGCAAAGATTCACGTTTGAATCTTTGAGTTTGAAAGAATTCCAAATGAGGAATCAAATCAGAATTTATTTGGTTATAAAAATCCCCATGAATCTTGAAAGGGAATGCAAGTGTGAAGACTATCCTTTGGCTTAATTATACATTTGTTAATTATTTATGTAATATTCTCACCTACCCAAATATTTTATTTGCACAAGTAGTTCTTCACTCAAAAGACTGATTTTCTTCATCATGTGTTGTACAGCACTCCCAACATAGGTCCATTTTCAAAATTGGTGCATCCATACGTGATAAACAAGGTTTTGGGAGGGATTCAGAGGATAAGTTAATTCATCTATTTGTACAGCACTCTCAGGCTGGTTTAATGGTTTTGGATGAGGATAGATGTTTACAGTGTTCGGATATGCCAAGAGGAAGCCATGTCTAGTCGAGAAAAAGTTTTGGTGATGGAGAGAGTTTTGGAAATGGATAAAATTTTTGGCTAGGATAGAGCTAAGTTTCTCCATGGCAACTGTTATGGTGCTTTGTCTTCCCAAGAAACCATCACATGTGATGGAACCCTCACTTCTCGGGGATGGCCAAACATCTGATGGAAGTAGTGCATGGATTTCTTATTTCGTTTTGCTTTGCCTGTTAAATTGTCTTTATCTGAACTCATGATTTTACTCACTCAATTCTCTCTTCCATCCCACCTGGGAAAGTGACCCAGCAGTTGTATAAGGTTTAGCTGCCTACCAGGGCTAAACCACAACAATGGGTTAACCTTGAAAATACCAGGACTCAAAGTAACAGTAATGTCCACCTTGAAAAACCATAAGGACACAAAGCTTTGTCTTATGGCCAGGCACACAGTCACTGACAAAGTAAAGGGATTTTAGCCCTTTCCTCCAGTGAGTATAACCCATGACACTTGCCATCTAGTGTCCTTACCAGCATCTGCCTACAAGTCTATTCCTATTATTGGTTACTGTAATATGCCTTCTTTTGAGTTCCTATTATTTATATATGTACATATAGATCTGCTGAAAGGAAGGAGTCCAAACAATTGCAATGTGGACCAGAACAAACCCTGGGATGCTTCAATTTATTTCCTTAAAATGCTTCCTCTGTGACACTGTAAGACTACAAATCTCCCTCAGACCACACTCCCCACTTGCCAAATACAAATAACATTTCTTAACAAAAGCACTTTTCTATCCATTTCCTCTATATAGAACAAAAACATTTAGGGATAAGGAGTCTAGTATTTATTGCAAAAGCTCTCACACTAACTCACACTATGAGATAGTTTCATAAAAAATTGCCAAGTGATTATGGTGTAAGAAATATATGACAGAAGCATCCCTAGATGCTAGGTATTCCTTGATGCTCCTGTTTCCGAGAAATTTAGCTACTGGAAACTTTCAGTGTTTAAAAGTACATTTAAATCCATATGAATGATACTCAGTTTGAGTTTTGACAGAAGGTTTTAGGTAAAGTTTTAGCAAAATCTTTTTTCCATATCATATAAAGTCCCTGAAAAATCATTCCTATCTCCACACTGATATAACTTCAAAATGCCACACATGAAGCACTCCAATGTCATTAACTGGTGTGCAGTGTTGATTTTTAAGCTGCAAATTTGATTGAAAACAGAAGTTTATCAGTGAAATGCTGAAATAGCCTTAAATATGGGGAAGTGAATGAGTATAATTGCTGATGGGTTCTTTTTATTATCAAGGAGTCTTGATTATAGCTTCATAGACTTAAATGATGGCAAATCAAGGACAAGATCAATTTACTATCTAAGCAAATATTTATATGAGGCTGGAGATTGGCATATATTGATCTGTTTATAAGGACCATAATTCTTTCTGCAAAATGCATCAGCATTGAGCAGTGCTCTTTTCTCTATGTGCTTCCTCAACAGCAGGGAGATGAAAGTCATGAAGAAAAAAGAAAACACAATTTGGCAAGTCAGAGGGCTCATCTGAGTCAAATGCAGCTGCAAACCCACGACACTTGTTACAGATGACCCTTTAGATGGAGACTGATTAATGTCAGGTTGTGCATTGCAGATAAATTGATAACCAGTTCTTGTAGTAAGTAAGAAATCCTGCTTGAAGGAAAAGAAAGTGCACAGAGCATCTAAGTTGTCAAGCTGGCCAAGTATTGATGGGCAACATCACCGAGGGCGGAGCATCAGCTGCAAAATCCCGAGTCTCCCTGCATTTTTAAGAGGTCACTTCGATACAAAGTAGAAGAGTGTTACTAACTTGTGGGATGAAGAAAGATCCCTGTGAAATGATGACCACTCCCAACAAAGGCTGCTTTTGTTGCAGGAAAAGGCGAGTGTGGGGGCAGGGAAGAGAAGAGGCCGAATTATCTTTTGTTGCATTTGACAGTTGAAAAGGCCCTGGTGAATAATTACCCTTAAAACTAACAAACAAGGATAAGGAAAAAAAAATGCATAAAAAGAGAAGAAAAAAACCCTTGACCTCTTTCCAGACACAATAACTCCCTTTGAAATAAAAGCAAAATAAAAATAACTCATAGGGGAAAAAAATAATTTGACTTTCCTTTCTACTTTTGGCAAGTGTAAACACATGCTCACAATACATATACACAATTGGCCGTCTTCCCCTGTCACAGTCATCTTAAACTTTTCTAGACTTGATCCATTCAGCAGCAAAGCTTATGCAAAATGCGATAAAAAAAAATCAAGGGAAACTCCAGCAGCAAAAAATGCACCCTTGTTGAAGGCCCTATTGGTTTAGCCACAAAAGAATGATTCCTGGAGAGAGCAGTTGTCACCTGTTTTGCATACTCCTTATTTTGCTCTTAACTGGCATTATATGCAAACTTATCTACAAGGCCATGAGAACCAAAAAGCATCCCTTATCCCCTCCTTCTCTGAACAAGCAGAACCCAATTAAAGCACAATTATCTCTCTTCTGCTATTAGCATCCTCCAGCAACAGAGATACACAGATAGGAGAAGCATTGTTAATCTGACAGCAGCCACCTTTTCTTATGAAAATTTTTGTAAAGGTCATAAAGAAAATAAAGGAGACACAAGTGGTCCAGGCTTTGGTGAACTGAAGGGCAGTGGTTTTTTAAATATTTGACCTGGATTTCCAGATGATTTTCTAAATACATTTATTTTCACCAGGGAGTAACTGACCTAAGACTCAAAATGCACTCATAGTGTTTGGAGGCAAGCCTGGAAAATTAAAGGAGATGGCCAAAGAACAAGAGGAAAAATAGACACAGGTATCTTCCCAGAAAGTCCAAGCTGTCTCAGAAAGCTGTGAAATTGACAATTCCTCTGGCAGGACTATGGAAAAACATCTCAGGGGAAAACAAACAACCATTTTTCAGACTGAAGCCCAGAGTCAACTCCTAAATCCATATCCTGCTGCTTAATATTGCAAAGCTACAGCCTACATCCTGCATCCCCGACATAGATGGTCAGCACTCCAAGATGATCACGACTTGGAAAGGGTTCCAGTGACATGATTTGTGGGTTTTTTTGGACACAATCCTTGAGGTCTCCTTGGAGAACGAACACCCACCACTGTTCTCAGTCACATATGTGCCTGGCTGTGACAGACTTCGAAGATAGCTCTGCATACCTTCCTTATCAGAAGCCATCCCCAAGTTGGCAAACATTTGCTCTACCACTCATCCTGTCTCATCAGCAGCTACTAAGAATATGTATGTGTCAGGAAACATCATGCATTTCATCACTTCAGCAAGTCATGCCATCACAAAGCAATTTGTGTCCCAGTTGATTCCCTCAGTTTTCACCCTGGGTGACAACTACAGGCTTTAAAATACTGAGGAAGGAAACAAACAAGCTGACTTATTCGTCTTCTTTTTTTTTTTTTACTTTGGGATATTCCTCTGCTGTATTTCCAACATGTAACAGGTCCAATTCACATATTTTGTTGAAGAAGAATGCAGTATGTCCAGGCAGAAAGCCAAATTCTCCTCTTAGAGGTGCCCCAGAGGTGCCTGTCTGCTGCCCCAAGGTCTTGTCAGCAAATCTTAATGTTAACATTTTTAGGAATTTCAGTTTTACAGTCATTGCATGTGTTTGCAAATTGATTTTATTTCCCAAACAAGTTAACAGAATAATGCCTGTGAGGATGTTTTTTAGGATGTCATCAGCTCTTTGACCCCTACAGCAGATCTCCTGCTTTCTTCTCTGGAGAGCTCAATGCTGCAGCTGCACAGTTCTGCTGTCCAAAGAGAAAACCATGTCAGTGCACACGTGCTGTTTGCTTTTGTCATGGCACACATGTTTTTTGCTTTTACTGTGGTTGGTCAGTGCAGTAGGAGGGAGAGAAACAGTGTCCCTTCTCCAAGAGCCAATGGAACAGAGGTGGCTGCTGTAGACTCTCTACATAAGCAGGGCAATTGAAAACAGGGAAAACAATTCTGCCAGTGGATTAAGTCCCAGATTAAATGGAACTTCTGCTAGTTGGGTAAGTGTGTTAACAGATCACCAAGGAATGGTAAATAATTGGTTAAAGAGATCAAAAGATCAAATGAGGGGCAACAATGTGAAAATTATGCCACTGTATTTAACTACAAAAATAAAAAACTTTCCCCTGTGCCCTACTACCATGTAATACCCAGAGGCTGCTCTGAGAGCAGTAGAGGAGGATGGGCAAATCCCTCTCTTGCAGCATAAAGATGAAACCTGCAGGGAGACAGCTGCAGTGGAAAGGATTGAAATTAATGTCAAGCAATAGATGAGATTTCGGTGGAGATTTTGATGAGATTTATTGCTGCAAATGTTTTCCCTGGCAAATGTCACATCATAAAAATTAAAAAAACCCACTCTCAACAGAATTAAGAAAATAAAGAGAAACTCAAAAACACTGTCCTGATAAATGGCAGCTTGAAACTCAGTCCTCACACTCTCAGGGTCAAAGATGGTCTTCTTCATAAGGAAGTGTACAGAAGTGCTAAGATGTCCTTTCAGGTTCTTTCACCTCATCAGGTCCATCACCTGTGACTCCAGAGCACATGTTTTATGGACAGTAAGGATATTTTGGCAACATCTTTCAGGACGTGGCTGAGTCAAACTGGGAACAGCCCTTGGAGCAAATTCTGCAGTTGAGCACTTCCCAGCAGAGCCACATCATTTATACACAGTCTAATATGGGTGAATTAAGATGCTGTAAATATAAACAGCATATTTGGCATTTGCCTGTTGAAGAAGCTCCTTGAGGAGCCTCTTCTGCACCATCCTTGATGGGACAGCCAGAAGAATTATTCCTTAATGGCTGGTAATTACACATGAAAGTGCCAGTTCCCTGGCACAGACAGCAAAAAGCGAGGATCGCAGGTGAATTGTGTGTTTGCCTCAAACAGGACAGCAACTCTGCGTGAGGTTGGCCAAGCTAATTTTTATTTTCTCAAAAGGACTGAATGCTCTGTAGGTCTGAGTGCATGCCTCAGGCATGCACCCGCCTGCCCCTCCCCATAAATACCTTGCATTTAGCAATCACTGAAGAAAACAAATTGTTTTCATCATGAAGGGATGAACAATCCTCCTTGAGCCAGATGTCCAGCTCAGAAAAACATTTCTCCAGCCTTTGGATTCTCTATACTTGGGCTGCTGTTCTCATAAGCACTTGCATTTGTTGGTCCAGCTAGATTTGGAAGATCCTTGTGAATATAGTTACATGAAACTTGTCTTTTCTGAGCTGGCCTGCAAATCAGAGGTGCTGATATCTCTATTAAAACCCATTGAAGTTATCTTTACCAACAAGGCCATGTTAATACTAACAGTGGAAAAGCTACCTATACACATATTATTTATATATATTGCTAATCTTGCTAGCACTACACGTGTTCAGGATAGTAGTTTCAACTCAGTCAGACTAGTCCATTCCTGCTAACAGGTTAAGTGTGATAAAATAAAGAACTTATTTATCTGCCTAGACCAGGTAAGAGCTGTGTCTGCTTGGCATCCAACACAAGAAAATAAACTATTTAAAAACTTAGCAATAGAGCAAAAAAGAGACTGCTCTACTTCTAAGGCACTAAACCTTACCAAATTGATGACTGTCCATTATTATCACTGGTAACACTATGCTGGTGCCACAAAACGGAATTGGGGAAGAATCTCACCTGTGAAAGTATATTTTAAATTGTCTTTTGTATTTAAGCCTGTCCTTCAATTTAGGGCTTAAAAGGACTCCTCACAGGAGCTAAACACTTGCTGAAGAGTTTTGCAGCAACAGTACTCAAGGGTGCTTTCTTGTACCAGGTGAAGACAGATCCTATAACTCACTTTCAATTATTTATCCATATTTCTGTTGTTTGGATTATCCTGTTGCATGAGAAATGAATGTCCCTACTCACTTTGTTGTTTGTTTTTCCAGACAACATGCAAGGTCTTCTTGACCCCAGTGAGAATGCACACAAAATACAAACTTCCCCAGGAGCAGAGTAGAGGATAGTCAGAGACAGTTGCAAAATTATCATTAAAATGAGATGAAAAAGCTCTGCTTTTTCACACAGAAACATTTCATGCTCTCCTGCAAAATTGAAAGTATGCTTATGTGCCTCAAAGCAAATTTTGCTCCCTCACCTCACTGTCACCTCATTTTAAAAGTCAATGTCTAATTAGAATCTATAAATTAAAACAAGCCTAGACTGGGACAGCCAGAACATTTGAAAGCTTTGTCATGAACAAAGTGAGTTTACCTCAGCTAACATGAGTGAGCAAAAGCATCTTCCAGTGCCTAAATGGGCTACAAGAAAGTTGGAGAGGGACTTCTGACAAGGGTGTGGAGGAACAGGACAAGGGGAAATCGTTCAGACTGATAGAGGGCAGGGTGAGATTAGGTATCAGGAAGAAATTCTTCACTATGAGAGTAGTGAGATACTGGCAGAGGCTATGAAGATTTTGCTCCTCCATCCCTGGAGGTGTTCAAAAGCAGGTTGGATGGGGCTTTGAGCCACTTGGTCTAGTGGAAGGTGTCCCAGCCCATGGCACAGGGTTGGAACTAGACAGTCTTCATGGACCCTTCCAACCCAAACCTTTCTGTTAGTCTATGATTTATGGTTTTATGAAAAGAAAACTGGGATTAAAATCCGTGGATGCATAGTTGCCTTGAGTTCTCAGTAAATCAGCTCTCTGTACCATGGCTGTGGGTGACAAACAAGGTCTTGCGCACAGTCCCCAGGGGTGGAACGTGGCATCATGGGCTGTGCCGCTCAATCAAGGCTGCAAGTAAGGGGTGTCAAAGAGCTTTGGCCATGGCATGGTGGGGTTCTGACCTGCTCTAGGACAATGCCAGTGCTTATAGGAGCTACACATCTGCTGCAAGGAGAAGATATGCAGGCATGGAGAGGGAACTGAGGATGCACAGCTCCCACTGAGGCATCTGTGCTGTTTGCAGTCACTGGCTGTGACAACAGCACACACAAGCTGTGTGGGCCTCATGCATGGCACTGTTAGATAGGTCTATAAAGTACATGATGAGATCATCCAGAGATGATACACAAAGAAGCCCTGAGTGAAACTCTGTAAGATCATAAAAGCAGCAAAACTGTGACAGAACATCAGCATGGCTCAGCCTGTTCATGGAGATGGGGGGTATGGCTAAAAGCTGTTGCACTGTGCAGGCTGTGGGTTAAGCCTATGTCATTATGCTCTCCACACAGCACGTGGTTTTCAGAAGGAAAATGCTATGATATTTTGGTGTATTTGTTAAACCTAAAGGAGATGAGCAATAAGTATCCCCAGGGGAAGATTTCTCTGAGATACACCATATCTGCAGCTAAAGGAGGTTCTGCTGCTATGAAGTTACCTCTTTTTTGGAACAGTGTAATGATGGGTTCTTTGTTATTGCATTGCTGTTGTGTATCAGTTCTTTGGAGGGTGGGAGATCACATCTCCTGCATGTCACAACAGGAGGAAAACAATGGGCTGAAAATAGATTTCTGCAGCAAAGCAAAAGAAAAGCAAAATCTGATGTGTCCAAGAAAAGCATCTGCAATTCACTTGCAAATCTAAACAGGGAGAAAACGATTGACAGACAATGTACAAACAGTTCTTGTAATAAACATTACTGGTTTCTACAGCCACCCCCCACCTGCAGCATACTCCACAGCCAAGCTGCTAATTACAGCCTTCCTGTTGTTTTCCAGTTCCTCCTCTGCTAAATAATGGGAGGAGAAAGGTTTACAGAAACTCATGCACTTGACAGCAAAAAGAAATAAGCAAATGAATATATAGCTAACTAAATAAATAATTAATCTAGTAGTCTCCAAGACTATTCTATCATACCTCTGGTACCTTGAGCCAAACTTGAAGGGTTATTCAAGAAAAATGATGATTTGGCACCTTAGAGAATAAGACATAAGTATCAATGCTTAATTAACACTGCATGACATTGATTTGAATAAATAGAACCTTTCAGAAGGATGTCTCTCTATACTGTGGGTTGAAACAAGATGCCTTGTGGGAAGAATGAGAAGGTCCCTAGTATTATGTAACATCTGTATGGTTATAGCACCTGGAGGCTTTGAGTGTATCATGAGCCCAACATGTTAGGTGTTATATAAATATACAGTTGCTAAAGATGCTTATCTTGGATTTGTAGAGTAAACAAGAAGATATGCCATGCAGTTCTGGTGACAGGTTGATCAAGGCTAAGAAGACAGGGCACCTAAGGAAATTTGAAAACACATACACATTGTTTAGTAGTTTCTAATTTGTTGCGACAAGGGGCTTTTTACAAAAACTTATTCCCAAAACTTTATCAATATAAAGCGCTTCCAAAAGTCCTCAAAGACATAAGAGTTGCCCTATGGTGTTTAACAGGAAAAGAGAAAGGAAAAGAGTGCACAGGTTGCAGCAGAATAGCATGACAACCAACAACAACAATCAGTGCTTTCAAGCTGGGTACCAAATGCCAACTACCTAATGCCATTTTTCCTCACCTGAGTAAGAGCAGTCTGATCAGCAATGAGCCACAGTTTCCACTGAGAGCTACAAAAGGACAGCAGCTCCAAAAATCATACTGTTTCCAGATCAATGTTGACTGCTCCTGAGAAGTACTCTGTACACCCTGAGGCATGTTGTTACTTTTAATGAGACAGTTAAATAACAGACCCTGTTATTTGTACTGTTCATATTCATCTTGTGTGTGCACTGAAGAGGGACACAAAGGTGTTTGGAGGGCTGGAGACCTTCTCCTGTGAAGACAGGTTGATAGAGTTGGGGTTGTTCAGCCTGGAGAAGAGAAGGCTATAGGGAGACCTTAGAGCCCCTTCCAGAACCTAAAGGGGGCTACAAGAGAGCTGGAAGAGGGACTTTTGACAATGGCATGGAGGGACAGGAAAAGAGGGAATGGCTTCAGACTGGCAGAGGTCAGGTTTAAATTGGGTATTAGGAAAAAATTATTTCCTGTGAAAGTTGTGGGGCACAGCCACAAGTTGCCGGGAGAAGCTGTGACTCCTCCATCACTGGAAGCGTTCAAGGCAAGGTTGGATGGGGCTTTGAGCAACCTGGTCCAGTGAAAAGTGTCCTTGCCCATGGAAGAGGGTTTGGAATGAGATGATCTTTGAGGTTCTTTCCAACCCCAAACATTCTATAATTCCAAGACTTCACAGATAGTGTTGGACAAGCTAGAATGGCATACCTGGGAAGCAGCTCTGGACAGACCCCTTGAGGGGAAAATGTGCCTCACAGCTGGCATGACTGACTCCACTACCCAATTGGATATAACTAGGGAAAAATTCTGTGATTCCACAGGAAATAACTGATTTGGTTTCTATTATTGACTCTTTGACCTTATGTCACTGCTCAGATCTCCTCATAACAAAAAGATTATCAAATGCATCATGGTTGTGAAAAACTGCATTTTGCAATGAGTAGCATTTTGTAATGAAAAAGTCTTCAGATTACATTGACAAGTAAGAATTCACGTTCACTAAAAAGCTATTTAGACATGTCCTCTGAAATTCTTGTCTCTTAATAGTGAGCTTGTCATGTGCAGCAACTCCCAGCAATTTGAGAAGTTTTACTTTTAGAGATTTCCTCTTCTTTTCCTTACTCCACTTAGTTTTCTGTCACCTCATTATACTGTTACCACTTACTATGAAACCTTGACTTTGAAAACACTTTTTCTCTTTTTCTTTCTCTTTCTTTGTTTTTCATGCCTAGTCATGATCTTGCAGTGAGATCTTTCTCAGGGGTTAACTTTTTGAACTCTTGCTACAGACACAACATTTCAGCTCACACTAGCCCTAATACTTCCCTGCCCATGGCAGAGGGAGATTGGAATTAAATTATATTTATGGTCTCTTCCAACCCAAATCTTCCTATGACTCTAAGATTATGAAAAAAAAAAAAAAGCAATTTAATTCCTTATAGGAGCACATGGTTTCTCCCTACGGAGTAAAGAACAAAGTCCAGGACATGACTCGCAAGCAAAATTTTCATGCTTTGGGAACTGCCTCTTCTTTCTTAAGCCAGTATCTCTGTAGTGCTGGTGATTAAAGCACTGGTGTTCACTAATCACTTTCATTCTGTCTTACAAGTACGCATAATTCTGCATCAATTTCATTTAAATATCACTTTATATTCATGGCTTTGACTTTTAGAACTCCTCCTACTGTACTTGTAGTTTTAATATTAACAGATATTTCTTTCTCTCCATTCATCACTCATGTCAAGACTTCCCAGGCTGAGGTGAACATTTGCTGCTTCTTTATATGGCAGGAGCCACAGGTGCCCCAGCCCTTCACTTCTAGGTGAAACGTTCTTAAAGATCATCCCTCAGCAACATTCTCTATGAAAGTGTGTTTTGATTTGAAAGGCGACTAGACAATCTCCAGTGGTCCCTGCCAACCTCAAATATTCCACCATTCTTTGATTCATGCTTCTGCTTCTCTACCATTTCCTTGTAATTTCTGTCTACTGAAGTCCCAACTTTGCTTGAGATGTCCCAGCAATGATCTCCAAGCAACCTTCTTTCTTGATCACTGTGGACAAAGCCATCATCCTGTCACATGCTTGTAACCTTGATATCATCTTCAACTCATACTCCTGTCCACTCCAGATGCCACTTCCCAGTTACACTGAAGTGACACAAACATTCAAAGTATGTTCTGTGTATCACACTTCAGATAATGCCTTTCCTTTCTCTCTACCCATCTAGGCAAATCTCTTACCTCAGACCTTTGAACATGTCAATTACGGCAGAATCCCTTTCTGTCACTTACATCACAGATGTAAATTTGCCCTGAAGATATTCCCTAGATACAAAGGCCATTTTTCCAGATACTGCATTGATTTCCCTTCCCCATTTCTATCAAAACTAAGCTGTCTGCATCCAATCAACCCATGCAGTCATTTTCCATAGTCGATGCACAGGATTTTCAAATGAGTGCTTTTGTATTTTCTTTCATGCTGCTTTTCATAAACACATATAAAATTACCTTGCTTAGTGCCTTTCTTTCTCTGTAGCAACAGCTAAAATTCTCTGACAAGGACTAGGTTGCAGGTGTGCTATTAGCATTGCCTGTCATACTGACCAGCACTTTTTTATCACATCCATGGGTCTTCTCTGTCTGTCACTATCCACAGCTTCTTGATTTCTACTAAGATTAATTTCATGCAGAGAATGTTTATGTTTCTGGCACAGCAGAAATGAATCCATGACTGAGACTGTGATGCAAATTATCCTTATCAGCTAATAAAAATAGACACGGATCAATAATAGGCACATTCTAGAGAAATTAGTGAAATTCCTCATGACTCCTATTAGAGAAATCTCCTCAAGAAACATTAGAACTATCATAATTTTATTTTAAACAAAAAAGCATGATTAAAACATCTCAGGTACTGGAATTAGTACTCACTTTTTGTAGTTGCCTCCTTAGAAATATCTAGGAACAATCCATCAAATACTTCTTGTAGGATACCGTTTTAACCTAGACGTGTTATTCTCAGTCTACCTGAAAAATACACAGGCATAGAAAAAAATCAGTGTTTTGTTCAGTGATTCTTAACTTATTTTCTATAGAAAAATAAATTGATAACAACTGCTTAGTGTTATACGGAGTATCTTAAACAGTTATCTATACATATGTGGTTCCTGCTGTAATATCACATCAGCACTACTGGGGTATGCTTAGTCATCTCATAGAAAGAAATGCATTTATTAAATACAAACTAAGGTTTTCTGAACAGCACTCAGAATTAAATGCCTGTCCTTGACCAACTGTGCAAACAGCCATCCAGTTAACACAGCAGTTGTTCCTTTCCTCTTCTGTGTTTTTGCAGGCTTCAGAAGGTGAAAATAATTTTTTTTTTATTTATATGGTTATCCCAAATATCTCCTTTCTTAAGTCTTCTTCCTTTGTTAGAGAGAAATGGCAGAGATCTTCCAGAGAAGCCCCTTGCTGTTTCCACTCACATCAGTAAATTATATCCTATCTGAGCTGGTGTGGCATCGAAGAGTCCAAATTTAATGATGCATGTGTCACAAACCTATCACACTACAAGTAGGAGGTTCAAAGAAAGTGTATAGCAGCACTGGGGCTCCTCTTCTGCCTTTCATTAGCTAGTTAGTCTTAAGTCCCTTTTCTTAGCTCCTTTCCTTGTCTCAGGGAGACCATGTCCCAAATAGACTGGGAAGGTAGAGAACATATCAAGAGGGTGTGTGTAGTTTCACTGAAAGCCACATTTGCCAGACCCATCAGCTCTTCCAGGCTACCCACTTTGTTAGATATGCATCTATTTTGCATTCACTCTAGTGCAAAAGGTCTTGCAGAACTGGAAAAAAAATTAGAAGGCTGAGTGATGTGGTAGCATACTGTTATAGAGGTGGGATTCCATGTCTTTCCTTGGCAACTTCTTTCTGCATATATGATCCAAAACTACATTGACCTTTGAGTTTTGCCAATTGCAAATTAATTTTGAACCCAAGCTGTCTACTGAAAAAGTGCAAAGGTCACCTTTAAATAGCTGCTCTGCTACATTGCCCTTTACTCCATGGTCCATATCTTTTGTCTTCTTCCCATTAATTCTGCTTCTTCAAGAACACTCCTTGCTGCTCATTGTGTCCTCATACAGATTATTTCTCCTCCACATGTATTTTTCAAAGCTGCATCTCATTTTGTCATTTCCTGCCTAAGGTTTCTAGTCTCTCTATTTTTGCTGATTTATGCAGTGTCTCCCAATTTGGATAATTTGTGATTTTAATTAACATGTACTCTTTTCCTGTCTTCTGGCTAATGAATGAAGATATTTAAAGAAGACTGGACTCAGGACTGCTCCCTGATGTTCCCCCACTAGAAAACTCATGTGATTCAACACATTTTCATTTATTATCTACCTTCACTAATGGTCCTGTGGATGGTTTTTAATCAACATCACGGAGTCCTTATCTAAGCCAATCTGAATTAATTTTGTGAGTATCCTCTCTTGCTGATGCTCACTTCAAATAGAAGAAAACAAAAACAGAAGAGGCCATCACTCACCAGAATGTTTTTCTGAGAGACCTGGAAATGAGGAAGTAGTGAGAATAAATTGTTCACTTTCCTCTCTCAGGACTCTAGTAGACTTAGGATCCCCTGTCACCATTATACCTATACTCCTCCTGATTTTCAGTGTAAGTATTTTAAAACTGTTTGTCAAGGCAGGGAAGTGTTATTATTCCCACTTTGGACAATAAGCTCCAGCACAGAAAATACAAGGCGGTGGTCCGCTCTGCTCCTTTAGCAGTTGTGGTTAGAAACTGAGGGTTTAAGGCTGCTCTTGCATTTACACCCATCTTCTGAAAGCTAATGTGACATGCCTACCTGTGTATCTCTGGGATGACCCATCAAATGCATGATCAGAGTGATTTCATCAACTGCCTAATCCAGACCACAGGATAAAGAATACGTCTTATAGCAGTATCTGTTGGATCTGGTCCTTAAAGTTATTTGGGCATCTCCTTCTCACTCAGCTGAGTTTTGAGCTATTTCTGAAGTCCTGGACCAAAGTGTTTTCCTTGATGCTATACAGGATGTTTAAACTGAATCCAGACCCACAAAGTCTAAAATGTGGTTCCCAGCTAAGAACTTTCCTATCCAGAGTATAATTATGTCATGTGATGGATATTTCAGCTCCAGTCATGGCTCTGCGTTCCTCAAAAAGTAGGGTCCCACTGACTACATGCGCAACATCTTCCACAGCCACCTCCTGATAAAGAGCTTTAACATGGTAGTTACATTCCTTCTGGATGAAAATGAAAAACACCTTTCTGCTAAAGGCAGCAAAAAGGCATTCATAGCATGGATATATTTATACGGGTTATTTATTTTCTGAAATATTAATTGATGTTTCTGAATGAGCTCTGAATTATTATAAAAAACATTAGGTTTATGTGGTTTTTAATAAAAGCCAGCAAGATTTTCTAAAACATTGCTATTATCCCCTCTTCCCTCCCACTCTCTTTATAAATCAAAACTCATGGGGAAAAAAACAAACAAAACCCTCCCACCCCCATTAAAAAAAAAAAAAGGAAAGGAAGAAAAAGAATGAAAAAAAACAGGGACCAAATATTTCCAGAAGCATCAGCAATCATAAAGCAACTAATCACAAGCTAAGAAATGATCTAAGGGAGTGCAGAGGGAGGTAACAATATGAAGAAGACAATTTAGAAAATATTTGCAAGAGCAAAATTTATAAATACTCATTATATCTGTTGAACACATGTCCAAATTAATACGTGTTCTTGCTTCTTCCTTTCCCATTAATATATTTAGTGCATGAAGATATGTAGGATAAAGTATTGTCACCAATATTCTTTTCATATTAGGAAATAACTACACAGTTTTTTCACTCCAAACTTTAAAAAATGGCCCAGTTAGAAATGCATTGCCTTTGACTTACTAAAAATAAGCATGAGAAACTTAATCTAAGTCCATCACCACTGCAATTTATACTCTACACCACTTCTGAAAGGTGTAATTAAGAGTGCATTGCTATTATTTATTATTGGTTTAAAAAGCCTGAAAATCAGATCCTTACAGCAAAATGGTAAAATGGGAAGCTATATGCCAGGCATATTATTTTGGCTTTTGGCTTTTATTAATTCAGTTATTTTACCTTTGGTGCACATCCATCTATCCATACAGTGTGAATGCTCCATTGAGAATGATGCTGGGTACTGAACTTTTGGCTCAATATGAAATATGAACTCTGAAGCATAGCTGCAATAACACTTCCATTTGCATTATTATGATTAACATTGCTCTGAATAGGAAGCATCCAGTAAAATTAATTGCAGAAATAGTGTGCAAGATTACAATTGTCATAAATCACTGTGCAGTGTAAAGCAAGCTCTCAGAAAACAGCACAGAAAAACTATTTTTGTTGTTGTTGTTTTTTGTTTAGTTTTGTTGGTTTTTTTTTCTGAGTTCACTTCAACCTCATTTTAACCAGACTTTTTCATTTGTGTCCATTGACAGGACAGTAGTTATGCTTTTCTCTTGATTAACACATTCTTTTCAGTAAGGTCCCAAACAGCTTTCACATGAAAGGCTGAATCCAATAGAGCATGCTTTTACTCATTAGAGTCTTAGCATTCACCCACAGTTAACTCATCACACAGATACTCCCTGTCTCACAGGAAGGAGAGTGGCCTTGAAGCCAATGTTCTTGGTCTGATCAAAAGTTTTCTCCACAACAGCTGAAATGAATGCCTTTTCAAAGATGGTGATCGCAGAATTCATTTAGTAAGTGAAAATATGGGAAGGGAAAAAATACAGTTTCTCTATTAAAGCACAAGGAGATATTTTACCTTATTTGAAACAATATCATCACTGAATCTGTATAATCTTATTAAAATTTTATTTATCTATTTATATATTTGTATCAAGTCAACATTTCCCCTTCACTGCCATTTCTTTCTTCCACAGTTAGCAAAACTGTCAATATTCATTGATTCATCAAAGCAAGCAACCCTGACATTTGGTGCATCAACTTTCATTTGTAACAGGCATATGATGCAATGATTTATTTTGATGTATTACATTGAACTCTAAAGAGCATCCAAAAATAAAAATGCTTTCATTAGAAATTGTTGTGAAAACAAGGCTTCTTCATCAGGGACCACACACAAGCAAAGAAAAATTTCTTGCCACCTGTGCTCTTTAGTCCAGACTTTTGATGGTTGGATTGCTTTGGAGTTTACTTGCTTGGGGGTTTTTCAGATATGCTATTTCCAAGTGTATCATATATTCAAAAAGCAACTGAGAGGTCTAAGCAGTGTTCAGAGCTGGAAAGAGCAGAGATTATCCTAGCTGGTGAATCTTGCTTTGATTAATTCACAGTAGGTGAGGTGCCCCTGAATTACTGTGGTATCAACTGAATTCCTAATGACAGCACTCACCTTGCAAGAAAACGCCTCTTCTGAGATGGCAATTAGTGCCAACCTCAAAAACACCAGAAATGGTCATAGATGGCCAGGCTGCTTAGCTGCCAGTGGGAGGGTGAGGAAAGATCATGGACGTATCCTCACCAAGGACATTCATAGTAACTAGCTTTTCTGGCCAAGAATACTTTAGTCCCCATCTTTGGTCCTGATTGGAGGACCCACAAAGCAGTTATACATTTTCAGGTAGGAAACATGTTCCAACCGCAAATAATTCTTTTAGCAAACATTTACCATTAAGCACAAGTTTGTCTCACTGGGGACAGCAGAGCTTCAACATGTGCTTGAAGTCAAGTGTTCCCTCAGAGGGCTGTGGCTGAATGGGGACAGTCTAATGAGCTGGAGACACTTAGAACCAGGAGTAAATACATATATGCCTGCATATACCAGTCTCTGCTACTTCTGATTGTGTCTGTGCTGCACATTTCTCTCCAGCTCCTTTTCCATTATCATCCTGTGCTGTAAGAGATGACACGGTGACTAAGTGGAGCGAGGCAGGAAGCAGAGACAGCACACACAGAAATGAGCTGAAAATCATCCTCCCAAATGAAGCCCTGCTCACAGGACAACATCTCATTATTTTGTTCCCCCATGGAGAACAGAAAGGCATGGCTGATGTGTTTGGATATCATAGGCATGTTCCAAAAGGCAGCAAATGAAAGCAGAAGAGTCTGTTTGGGTTATGCAGAGCCAAAGGATGCCTTTCTATAAGACGGCATTTTGCTTTGCAGTGACTGAAGCCCAACCACCACCATAACCTTTTCACTCTCTACAACTCCCTGTAAGGAGGTTTTAGCAAGGTGTGGATTGGTCTCTTCTCCCAGGTAACAAGCAACAGGACAAGACGAAATTGTGTCAAATTGTGCCAGGGGAGGTTTAGATTGAATATTAGGGAAAATCCCTTCACTGAAAGAGTTGTCAGGCACAAGCACAAGCTGCCCAGGGAAGCAGGCAATTTTGAACTTCATCAGCCAGAACGGTGCCCAGTGGAGTGAGTGTTTTGCACATGCCAGTCTGTTCCAGTTCTGTTGTAAGGGCCATTTCACTGTATTTTGTATCTTAAGTTTTCTATGTTTGGTTGGGCTTTTTTTTCCTTTAAGAAGGGTGAAGATGTTTTTTAAGTGGCTTATAGAACAGGTTAAAAAAAGGTTGCACAGTGGAGGCTTCTCAGAAAAAAGATAGTTTTCTCAGTTGAGTAGTAATTTCAACTAAAAAATTGGATTTCTAGGAAATGATAGTACAAGTAAAGGATGTAGAATGCATCCCAGAAGAATTACATTTTAATGTTCATCAATGAATTGCAGTGCTGTGCTCTTTACACACCAAGCTCTTCTTTCTCTTGTTGCAAGATCACCAGATATGCTTTGTGTGAAAAATCAGCTTTCATGTTCTACTTTTAACTGTGCCATACCTAAGTCTCATTTATTTGCATACGCTTTGGTCATCAGAGATGAATCCAGCTAACTTCAGACATCTACATAATAGAAGGTAGAGCTATTGGCCTAGACTAAGTTACGTCTAGTTTTAGTTGAATGAGTTACCAGTCAGTGAGTCTCACCCCAAGCTATGTCTGCTCAGTGCAAATGAACAACCACTCCATCAGTCAATAATTTTAATGCTGCACTGACAAAGGGTGAGCAGCATTTCAGTAATGGCACTGTTCAAAATACTGCAATAGACCATAATAAAAAATTTGGTAAAGAACTTATTTTATCAAGCCAGGAGAACTCAAGGACAAAATATCCTCTTCTGGCCAACTGGAGCAAAGAAACAGGGCATTTTCATCAGCCTGCAAAGTTGCAGCCTTGATTGAGCTGCTTTGGTTGTGCAAGTTTCACTCATTGAACTTAGATTTCAGGTGGACAAAGAAATTGTATCAAAAGGCAACAACTTCTCTCTCACAGAAAAATCAGTCCTCTACTTGCAGAGTTTAAAATTAACACACCATACTATGAGGCACTGGAACAGACTGTCCAGAGAAATTGTGGATCCCTCCTCCTTGGAAGTGTTCCAAGCCAAACTGGATGGGGTTCTGACCAAGCTGGTCTAGGGGAGGGTGTCCCTGCCATGGCAAGGAGGTTGGAACTAGACAATCTTTATGGTTCCTTCCAACCCAAAACATTATAGGATTCAATATCCATCTGATCAAGGCTTGCAAACATTTTAGAAAGCCATCATTTTTGCACATGAGAAACCTTTTTTTTGACTGTACTTCAAAATTTACTTTGACATGCTCATAATCCATATAGCAAAATTGAAAGCATTAAAATATGCCTTTTGTGCCATAGCATTGCCAAAATAAATATTTTCCTGGTCTACTGTGGAAAAAAAGTCTTCTTTGGCTTCTGGACCATTTTTTCAGCAACTCCTTTATCTTCAGGAAAAAAAATTTCTTCTGTTGAGTTCATTTAACAAGTAAAAACATTTCCTCTGGCCTATTTGAACTGCATATTTAAAATGTCTTTGTAAAAGAAAGAGTTTTTGTATTGCCTAGAAAAGTATGACAGTATGTTACCCAGTTCACAACAGATGTTTCGGTAATTGTTCCTTGATTCTGTAGCGGCTTCAGGTCTTTCAGCAGAGCCTTGACCAGCAATAACATGTAATTTGACCATCAATACACTTTTTGTTAAAGCTGTTAAATGGAAGGAATGGTCTTCTCTATCCGTTGCTGATCTAATCCACAACCCTTCCAAAGCTTTCAAAGGATGGGTAATTGCTGCCCCTATTTTTTTTGCCAGAGGGTAGGTAAGCTGACATTGAGAAGTTTAGAGGAGCTATTGAGCTCAAGGATGGAAAACTTGACCCTAAAAAAGGCTGGAAATTGTGGACTAAGCTATATGGATCCCATATTTCTTGTAAACTATGAGTACTGCTGCATCTCACCTTACAGATCCAATCTGGTAATTTTGTAAATAATTTGTACGTCTGAACTTTGACATGCTCTGGCTTGGAAATACTGAGGAAAAGTGAGAATTCCTTGCAAGGTTTTATGCCACTTGCCACTGATGGTACTTTCGCCTCAAAAAATCCACTGAAAAATCTGCCTCGGCAAATTTCTTAAGGGTAGAATACAAAAGGCCCGACACCAGTGATTAACAAGATGTACAAAGTAAAAGCTCTCAGTATAACCCTTGCATCAAATTAATGGTACCTGAAAGGGACACTAAATAATATTTGAACATATTTTTAAAAGCTGTTTTCTCAGAAATTAAAAAATTATATAGCTCCTAGAGCAGATAAACAGGTAGTGGGTTAGTTAGTTGCATTAATAAGAACAGTACAATGTGAACAGAGGGCAAGGACACTGCTCCTGAATCTGAGTGCTTATGTGTTGGAAAGGACGTGCTCCTCGCCCTTGACTCCTCCCTTTGTTGTGGTGTAACACTGCTGGGGAGGGTGTTGAGAAAGGGGAACACTCCCGGTAGATCATGTAAGGGACTTTCTGATTCCTTCTCCTGTGCCTCTTCCTCCAGCTCAATGTGATCACACCCCAAGACTCAACAGGCCCAAAGGGGTCTGGGCAGTGGTTTACCTGGGTCTGACTAAGTGTGCTTCCTGCCCTGAGAGATGTCACCATCTATGTCAGGCATCTTCTGGGCTGGTGGGTCGGACATATCACTTAAGAAAAACCTGCACCTTTCCAAATCAGTAAAGAAAGGCCAGGTTAAATTTCCTGGGACATCCCAAATGAATCAAACCTTTAATTCATCAGAGAACACATTCATAGCTGTATCCTACCTCTGCAGCCCACAACACATTAATGTCTACCACATCGCTGCATGCTTGGTAGGCTGTCCTGCTGGCCCTCATGCTGAGGCAAATGTAGGCATGCTGTGATGACCTCTCTGGAAACCATGGAAGAACTTACTTCCTGTATTTAGGCAGCGTATTGACATTTGAAGGGAGCAATCAAGGTTAGAGCTATGGAAAGGTTTTCATTTGTGATGACAGGAGAAGTCTGTGGCCTCTGAATGCCTTTGCTCCCTCCTTTGCCAATTCTGAAAACCCATGGTGAATAATTTAGATACTTCTGGAAAATCCCAAGAATGAGGTGGTATCAAAAAAGGTCAAAGCATACACTTTTATTTATGTGGCTGGACACACATACACACACACACACACACAAATGTATCTGCATATATATACATACACACGTGCACATATATATGCATGTAGTGAAATTTTCTGTTATTTAAAGAACTACCAATAGCACATGAGGGCTGAACAGCTGGAGCAAGATTGGTAGATTGTACTGTACTGTAGTGACTCAGCACAGGAGCATTTAATTTCCCCACAGAGCCAAGATGTCTCTCCTTCTCAACTGGAAAGACTGGGATGGCTGAGCTGCCTTTGTTTCTTACTGAGTACCTATGATGATACCTTGTAAGGAAAATGCTGTGGATAAGAATTGCAGCATTTTTCTTTTTTTCCCTTAAAATAAATTAAAAATGGGCATTCAGAAGAACTCAAACCTCAAAATAGTCACACCCAAATGCAAAAATCCCACTCAGTTCCTAACTCTGCCAGAAACTACTTCTATGCCATGAGAAAAGACCCATCACTAACTCTCAATTAAGGCCTTCTTTCTATTTAGTCCCTTAATTAAACAGGAGCACACCTTCAGTCATGTGCTGGAACAGCAAGAAGGAACCTGTTTAATGAGATGCTATAACAGCCCCTCCACCTGACTTGTCACAAGTATCTTTATAGCTGAGTTTGTACCAGGAAAAATTCACTGAATTCAGGAACAGTTCACTGAGTTATTTTTTATAATCAGCCTTACTACCATCCCATCACTGCCCACTTATCAATTTGTATAAAAATAGCATTTCTGCTTCTATAGAAAATTTGTAATTCTCTAATGGCAAAGCCCTTCTATCCAGGCTACCTCTCAGAACAATATGTCGTACAAATTACATTAAGTTTTCACTTGAGCTACTCTTCCTCATTTAATTAGCAAGAAGAGTGTCAAGCTAATGTTATCATTTTGAGTAAATTGATAGGATCCTTCCCTGCGCAACAGAAGTTGAATAAAAACAGAGGATCCCCATGCATCCCTCTTGCTCAGCTCCCATGACTATATCCCTCCTGCTGCTGTGTAGTGTAGATTGGCATTTTACCTCTTATCAATAGATCTCCATCATTCTGAATGAGAATGATGATCCTTCAGACCTGGTTTTGTAAAGCAAACCTATATCCATAGGAGCAATTAGTCCCCTGCTGTGAGTTTAGACATGCCAGCTACACTGCAGCTGCTGTCTGTTGCCAGCACTAAATTTTCCTCAGTAGTGGATCAACGTGTTTAAACACTTTGATCTTCTTTATCTCAGTCAGGAGATTTGAAAGCCTCCTGGTTAAACAAGTTTTCTTTTAGGTGAAACTCCATCTCATCCACCATTTCAGCGGTGACCCGAAACATTTGTGCTTTATTTACTGGAGAGGCATCGTCTTTTGAAATGGCTTCTCACATCCTCTCAGGAAGACTTTTTTTTCATTCCCCCCTAACACTGAGCTTAAGTAACGGTACTTCAAACAGCAAATAAGAGGTACAAAGGGTCTTCTACGCAGCAATTCAAAACCATCTTAATCTCCATCATGCACTTTCTGATTTTCTTTTTAATCTCCCACAGTACAGTGTGCACCGAACACAGCTGAGAACTTGTTATTTAAGCTGCCTTATTACTGTTACTCTACAAAAGCTTAACTCCTGTTTGGAACAGATGAGCACAATTGAACAAACGCAAGGGAACAGGCATCTTCGATGTGGGTACAGCAGAGTAGATGATGGGAGATAAGAAATAGCGTCAGGTTGAGGTTTATTCTGTTTTCTCGCTTCGCAAGGAGCCACAAGTGAACTATTAGTGATGTGAAACTGCTGAGCAGGGAAAAGCATGGGGTGACTGCCAGGCTTATTTCTCCAACCACTGCAGAATTCCTGATTTTCCTACCCAAACTAACTCTTTCCCTCTTTCCACACCATAAGTGTGGATAGTTTGATACAGCTGTGAATAGGGAATCCAAACCAAATCTCATTAATGAAATCACTTACCTGAGCTTTGGACTGTAGATTGATTTACCACCAAACTGACTAAATTTATTCTCATATGAAATGTTACCTCCTGTGATAAAAAAAAGAGTTACACTGCTTGTAAAGCTGATGGAAAGAGGCAAAGAACAAACCTTCTTGCAGCCTTTCAGTACTTAAAAGTGGCTTATAAGAAAGATGAGGACAGACTTGAGTAAGGCCTGTAGTAATAGGACAAGGGGTAATGGATCTAAATTAAAAAATGGGTAGATTTAGAGTAGGTAGAAAGAATTTACAGTGAGGGTGGTGAGACACTGGCACAGGTTGCCCACATAGGTGTTAGATGCCACATCCTTAGAATCACTCAAGGTCAGGATAGCAGGGGTCAGACCAACCTGGTATAGTGGAAGACATCTCTGCCCATGGCAGGGGGGTATAATCAGATGACCATTAAAGGTCTCTTCCAACCCAAACCACTCTGTGATTCAGTGATTCCAGAAGGAGCTCAGAGAGCTTTTACTGATATTAAAACTTTTTGAATGTTAGGATATTAAAAGGGCTGTGCTCTTATCAAGATACTTGCTCAGAAATGCAGACAAAGCATTTTCCTTCACTCCAGTATCTGGTGCTGGCAGGGACACAGAAATAACAGAATAATTAGAATAAACAGCATAATTAGAGATTGCTTTTTTTCATAAGGGCTTGCTCCCTAGGCATGATTTTAATACCACAGGCAATCAAAAGAGTTGATAGGGAGACAGATAACTGAGTCAAAACTTAGGTGAATTTTGTTTCTGCTGCAGTTGGAGTGCTCCCACCCTGCACCAGCAGGTTTTATTACGCAGGTGGATGGAATGTGTTCTGCTCCATTTCCAAGGGAGCCACACAAGCCTAGCATAAATCAGTCAGCGAGTACCTTGAACCACATGTATTAGGAATGTAAGCAAGAGGAATTCCAAAATGAAGCATGTTTAGACAAAGAGGCAATTATGGCACGGAGAGGAAAGGAGTGTAAAAATTTCATCTGGAATCAGGGATGGAGCACAGTAGCTGAAGGAGGTGGAAAGTCTGATTCTTTATTTATATAGCCTTGTAAATGGGGTGATTTTAATCCCCTGCATATGATATAGCAATATCTATCAGAAGTGAATATCACAGACTGATTTCCAAAGAGGATTTAGGAGCCTGGTCTTATCCACACAATTCAATGAGCCAGATTCATATCTCATTTACAAAGAGTCTGCCCAGGTATGCTTTTATGGACATTAGAGTTATGCAGAATGGGGGCAAATGACACATAAATCTCATGGGTTTGCACTGCAGACATAGGAGGGGTGAACAGAGTGGCTCGTGTCGCTGTATGCTGCAAGCTCGACCATAAAAATGCATTCCCAGTGGATCAGCACCTGTTTAGATAAATGGTTTACTTGAAATACACAATGCAGGAGAGCTCGCTCATTTATCCATATGGCACTAACAGGAATTGCCAGCTGTGGCCAGTCGTCCAATATGTTCTGTCTCCATCTATGACATATGAAACCATATGGAATCATCCATCCATTAGGAAGAGATTATTTTCAGACAGGAAGGTTTTCTGACACAATTATTAGCTGTGGTGTTCTTGACCAGGAACAGGCTGAAATGGGCAGGAAACAAAAAGAGGCTTATGTTGTCTTAAAGAGTCATGTGCAGAATTTTCTGTTTTTAAATCATCTTTAAAGATCCTTTTATCTCTCAGCTTAATGTCATTCTGCTGCATGAGAATTTCTTTCTCTTCACCCATTTCTGCAGCAAGTGATCGCGGCGCGGGAGGCTACTGGTTTCCTTGGAGCTTGGGTTTGATTTGGGCCAGCAGGCAGGTACGTGACTTGCTGGAAACAGTCTCCTTTAGGAGTTACTGCTGTACACCCTGTTCAGTAACTAAGTGGTCCCAGAACTGTGACTCAAATGTACTTCGTTCCCAAGTGTCCTTGTCTACACAATGTAGACTTTGCTCTGAACTAATGTTAAACACTGTATATCAGCATGAAATCAAAGGAAAACAGTGTCAAAACAGAGTCACTGGCTGAATTCAATAATATCTTTATTAAGACAGAAAATCCTATTAAGGCAGTTCGCCTGCTCTGAATCTGGAATAACTCAATTACTCTTGATTTGCACCAATGCAAATGAGATGAGAATCTACCCCCAGAACACTTGCTAGCTATGCTCATTGACATGATCAGAAGTACAGTGTTCCCTATAATCAGCCTTGGTTTACCTCTAATGGATATAAGCAGAGACAAGACCCTCAGGCATTTCAGGCTGTGGAGTGAAGAGCTGATCCCTGTCTGCCTGTAAAGTATGCAGATTATGTATGGAGAATCAGAGAAGCTTATTTTGGAAATTAGGCAGCCCCCAAATGAGTCTGAAATCCAGAAATATTTCTTAACAGCAGCACTTACAGATAGAAGACCTCTCTGCCAATATGCATGGTATCTCACCTAATCCAGCAGAAACCTTCTGAGTTAAATCAGCATGCAATGAAAATAAGCTCTGACCTGTGGTACAGCCCAGACTATCCACGGAAAAGAAAGATAGCCTAATTACTACTAACTTTAAAACTAAATTGGAAGTAAGAAGTCCTTTGATCTAGTACCCAGGTACTTGAAACAAAGCTTACACCCAGTGATTACAGATAGACCAGCCCACAGACAGTTCAAAACACAGTTGTGCCAAGTGCAGACTCAATAGATGATGCCAAACACAGGTAAAATTTTGTAAAATGATTGGTTACTGTCTTCTGCTTAAAACACCAGGGACCCACATCCAGTCCTTTTCTTCCCCTTCCTGTTTTATAGGAGTTGAGGATTTAGATCTTTTGAAAGGAGTTAGATCTGGGTAACAAGTTTTCTGCTGTCCTGCTACCAGTGTCATATCATGTATTCTGAAATAGAGAGGTAGATGCTTGTTGTACCACCACAGACAAGAGTTAGGGAAGTAAATGGGAAGCCAGGATGAAGACAATATATATATATATCTTTGTAATCTATCTATCTGATGGTTATCAGAACACAATAAGAAACACCAACCAATAACCTTTGCAAAGCAGTCTAGAAGCTACTTACACCATAACAAGGCAATTAAATGTTCAGTAAGTGGAGATTTCAGGCAACTTTTTCCTGGCTAGATGGCCATATGCAGAGAGTGACCACAACAAACACAGTAAGTGAGAATTCATATAAAACACTTCAGAGTATTTTAGGCACCTATTTACAAGCAACACAAAGCACCTAAAATCAGGAACCTAAACCTTCTCCTAGTTAATGCAGAAATTTCCAGATAAAGTAACACTGAAAATTAGTATTTAAATAACAGAACATGGATAGACCAGTAATTGTCCACTTTGTTGACAAAACAAGGAGGCAATGACTCAGTCTTGCCTAGAGACAGCACTTACTGGGAAGCAGGATACATGGATTTGTTTCCTATCTATGGAATGAGCTCCATACATTAATATTTTCAGGGACATTAGCCCACAGTTTTCCAGTCCTTTTCTGACACTAATTCAGCTAATAAAGGATTTTGTTGACCACATACTAGTCACAAGCAGTTGTTCCAGCACTTCTCTCTTTTTCCCATGACCAGGGACACTTTAGTGATGAATCTGATGCTTATGAGATGTTTCTGAATAACTTTTTTTCTTTCCCAAGCTACAGTAATACTGAGCAGCACTGGCATATTGGCATCTCAGAAGGTTTCTAGTATTCCACCAATTCAGCTTGAAGGTTGTGATCCCAGTTCTTTTTGCAATCACTAACCTTATTTTTGTGACATCATGTCAATTTTTCTCCCACTGATGATTTGGCTTTCTTTGGTCCTTTGGACATGTCAACTGCTTATACTTGACATGTCTTCATCATGTACACCTGACATATTTTAAAACACCACATGCAAGCATCTCACCAGAGGAGCAGTTTAGCTCAATGCCATGTCATACCATGCCTTAATAGTTCAACTCATTGTTTTCCCTGCTTTAAATCCACACCAGCAATTTTCTCACTCATATTTGTCAGTCACTGCCAGCTAGAAAGTCAACACACACTTTAGCTCTGACATGTATATCTCTACTTTAGGCTAAAATTTGAACCAAAATGCTTCTTAAATCTACTAGTGTATTGGTTTGGATTGGAGATCACAATCAATCAGGAAGTAATAAAACAAGATAATTCATATGCTTTGATGTATTTTTATGTACAGATAAGGTGTTTAAAACATACAGATCCATAGAAATATTCCATATAGCCACCAAAAGTATATAAACTGACATTTGCTGCTTTTATAACTGTATTTGACCAAAACATCCTAAAAATTCTGCAACATTTAAAGGTTGCTGTTACAGCCTAGTGTATTTGCTGGGAATTTATAGGATTATTTGCTTTGTTCAGTCTTTTTCTGATTGTACATCCACTACAAATGAGCACTATGCCATTGGTGCCAACCTGAAAGAGTATTCTGAGAACATGGATAGTAACGGAATTTATCTCAAGCACAAAGCTTTGTGGATATAAAAAGCATTAACAAAGCCTACATGCTGCATAGACCATGCTACCCATCTTGAGTAATAATGTCTTCTACAAAAAATTTGTCTTCCCACTTGTAGGAACAACAAACTCCTGAGCTGCCCATCAGCTGATTTCAAAGCCATTGCATTAAAGTCTGGAAGAAGAATCATCAGAAGTTGTCTGCTTTAGTATTTGTCACACTTAGCCTTAAAGAAAACTTCCAGGTACACTTATTCTCACAATTTTTTTAATATCTCTGGTCACAAGTCAAAGCCAACTTCCCAAATGTGGCAGAAACTATATCAAACTGTAACAGGACTAGAATTCCTTCTTATATCTATTTTATTTAGTGATCGGTAAGAAGATGCCCAAGACAGTCTACAAGGTGCATCAGAATGGAAGTGCTCTTTCAGGCTGCAAAACTAAAGATTCCAGCCAGCTACTCTTTGAGAAGCTCCTGGCACATTTACTCCCCAGAGCTGCAAAAACAAACCAGACCTTCAGACAGGTGGGGTCTAGCTAGAGTTACTCCTGCTTTTCATTAACTTCAGTAGAGATGCATTGACATTGACATGGAAATAGTGTGAAGAGTAGTTTGTCTCTTATTGTAAAAGGCAAATGCCATACAGATTCAGGGATGATACCTGCATCTTGTCCATTGCCATCATTCAACAGAATTATGACTTATCTATGCCTCCTATTCATTTCTCACTTGTGTACTGAGATGTGATGCCTTCTGGGACAGGGTCTGTCTTACAGGCATTTAGCTGCAGACTGATGTTGCCTGAAACTACAGAAGCAGCCAACTGCTGTGGCTGTATTCAAATACAAATACTCAAAACAACAGCAAAATGTCTACACCTACATAGTATCTTTTCTGTATGGGAAAGGGAACAAGCTGCAAAAGTCAAAGTCAGGTCTGCTGTGATGCAGTACTATGGTTTGTAACAGTACAGTTATTTCAGTAGAATATTTATATTCTCAGAGGTCATAGTTATACTGCTAAAAAATTCCAGTCTGTGCTGGAGTAGAATCTCTCACAATGCTGCAGCGATCCTGGCTGGTACCTGTGGATTTTACTGCAATGAAAAGAATGAATAATAAAAAGTAATAATTGAATGTGAAATGCATGCACTGGCTGCCATGTGTGGGCAATACAAACAACTTGCAGAAATTCTTCCTGCTCCTCTGTATTCTGCTCTTGGTGACAAGCTCTTTGTCAACTTTTCCTTCACTGTTGGCAATGAAAATGTGCATGTGTGGCAGCCAGTAACTCAAGCTTCCCATGGGGACAGTTAATTCTCTGCTCCTTGGTCCTGTGCTTATTTCCCTCAGTCACTTTTCCCCTATGGATCCAGTAACAGCAGAAAACGTGCTGGAAAGAGAATGAGAGCAATAATTAACCACAAGGAATGAAGGAATGAGACTGCTTAGAAAGCACAAGAAGCAATGGCATGTCAAACAGCAAAACATCACTGCTTAATGGTTTAAACAAGGAACATGAAAGCCTTGCTCTTTCCTTTCCAGTGACACAGGAGTCTCCCTATCCACAGAAATATCTCTCTGTTAAAGGATAACATTAAACAATCCAATCTTTAATAAGCCACTGGAAACCCAGAGGCACAAGACAGACCGCCTTTGTTTATCACAGACCTTATATGCTCAGAGGTCTTCAGATGAATGAGGTGCCAGACAGCAGTCTGGGGGGACTGGGGGTATTAACTCAACACCCTCCATCAGCTTCACAAAACCATCCCTCCATACACTCAGACCTCACCCTGCCTTTCCCCCACTGGCTGAGGATAATGAGGAAATTATTCCAAAACTATAAAGAGTCTAAAATAAATTCACTTCTATCTAAAAATCAGATTTTATGCCATATATTTATACTTTACCCCACATATTTACAGGATCCACATCCAGAGAAAAAAAAAATCTTAGCATTTATGAGTTCAACAGCAAAACTCCAAAGGAGCTACTCACTTGCCTAAGTAGGGGCTTCTAGTTCTGATTGAGCTCTCCTGGGCTATCCCACAGCTTGTTGCCCATCTCATGTCCACCTTTTAGAACACCTTGTGGCATCTCATATATCAGTGAATGCCTGTGTCAGGTACCTGAGTTCTTCAGTCTATTCCAGGCTACATTTTTACCCCAAGGCTAGTTTGTGATGAAATAGCAGAGTTTGCAGAAAGTTTCCTTTTCTTACTTGGATCACATTGGCAATTAGTCCTTGGAGAACAAAACACTGCAGAGGCAGGATGAAAGCATTTGAGCAGCACAGAGCTCATTTCCTCTCTGGCTGGCACAGGGCGCAGATAGAGCCTTTAAATAGCAAGCGTCAGAAGAAAAACTCTTAGGTCTGGATGTCAGGTCTTAAATTTTTTTCTTATTTGTAGGCTGAAAATTCAAAACTGTAACCTGTTTAATAGGGATTTGCCTAATGCCTCATATAAAGCTCATTGAGTTCTGCTCTAATGTCAGTTCTACACCTGCGTGACAGTGTTGGCCGCCACATTTGCAGCACTGGGGCACCATCTCTACTTAATTTAATTGCAAGCATTAGATCAAATTGCAGAGACGCACTTTCAGGAATTGGGATGTTTGAAGATCCATCCAAATCCTTGATCAAGACAAAGCAACCCCAAGCTACCTGTTTAATGTTTTTCTTTCAACACCAAACTAACACATATGGGAAAAAATGAGGCTTGTGAGCTTTTCATGAAGGCTTGGCAGGCAGGTTTTGCTAAGAACTTTTTTCATATCCAGCTCCAAGTGCAGCCACCTGGGAGCCACTTGACTCCCAGGCTTGGTGGAAGTCATGGCAACTTCCCAAGCACCTCATATGCTTGTTCTAAGAAAACAGAGCCAGTTTTTATCTTTATCTTTAAAAGTGAAGCACCCCAGAGCTCTGTCCCATTAGCTACACAGGACAGATAAGTTCAAAAGCACTTTGGCAGGGAACGTGTATCTGACACCATTCCTATACATGATGACTCTCCAAATAGATTCCTAAGCTAAACCACAGCCTATGACAGGACTTGGTAAAACAAAAGGGAATTTGTGAAGGTATGTGGCAAAAATGGGCTGGCTGATAAGATGTTATGCCTAGAAAACTCCTTTGAGCTTACAGATAGCTAGATAATCCCATGGGTAAAGGTAGGATCTAAAGAGGTGGTGAAGCCTTATGTAAACAGGTAAGCAAATTCCTGCACGAAGTATGAGCCCTCTCTGGAAGTTGTGATGGAGAATCAAATGCATGTGGGCTGGTGAGAATTCCTCATTTGCACCAGGACAGCAGTGTATAACAGCCTCCTTTGCTCTGCCTCACTCTTCACACTTGCAGAATAAAGACTCGCAAAACCTTTAAAGATGCCAGCATGGTGTTTACATCATGCTACAAGGAGCAGTGAGCAGCAGGATTTTGATCAAGAAAATCTTCTTCAGAGTGAAATAATCACATGAAGGGGGAGAGAGAAAACAGGATGATTGTGGATGTGATAGAAAAAGATACTATGATTTTTCTTGAACTTGCAGAGTTAATTTCTGAGAAATTGCAGAACTTCCAAGACTTTACAAAAACCCCCAGTATAGGATGAGCTTACACATGACCAGTTTGTCCAACTCTGTGTTTTCCCTTTCTTACAGACCCCTTTGATGATTTTCCAAATGAAGCTGGGCATTTTTTAGAAGGGGGCATCATGGCCAGGGAAGGGTTACAAACAACAGACACCCCACATTTGAAGTGCTTCTCTAAGCCTCTGTATGCACACAAACAAGAGATGTTGCTGAGCCTCTCTTCACATTAAAAAAAAGATAAAATCAGGTCACTTAAGACAGAGAGAAGAAAGAATGACACAAAAACAGAGCTCAGAAGTCACCACTAAGGGAACATCGTGTACATATAGGAGCAACACAAAGGGAAAAGTAAATTTCCTGCAGACTCCAGCTCTTGCATGAATTCTCTCTGTTGCTATGAGAATAATTGGGTTTTTTTTCCAGCCTTTCTTTCCCCACCTACAAAACGGGGACAGCACTTACATAATTTGCGAAGTGCATAGGAGGATTAGCTGGCTGTCATTTGTCATATGAGCAGACCTATGAAAGTGCGAAGGAGTATTTTTAATAAATATCTCATTGTCTTGTTATATTTTTTACCTCAATTCTTCCCAGGACGTTCATTTGCATTTTTTTTCTGCCATCCTCCCAAAAATGTGCAGACCCCTTAACCATCTCATCCCTGATGAGCCTTCTTTACCTAAAATGACTTGCACACAAAATGGTGTGCTTCTCTTGGTCAGTCACGTATGCAAGTCACAGTGAGCAGCACATTAAACAATAACAGATTGATTTGTTTTTTAATAATCTGACCTTGTTTGATCTGGACAGGCAATGGTGTTTTACATCCTGTCATGCTGCAAACATGACAGGCTATGGATCCTTGTTATGCTGCTGTGACTATTGAGTGATTCAAGCGAAGGATTCAGAATTCCACCACAGAAACAGAAATCAAAATAACTGTAAATAATGTGGCGTATTTAAATAACTTGGAAGTGGCTGGAGCCTTATTCTTCATGTTTTAACCTGCACAAATCCATGAGATTTAGTGCTCTTTGCAGCTAAGGACTGGGGCAAATTTCCATCATATGCGAAGCCTATTTCATTTGTTCTAATCAAGTTGACCTGGATTCACTTGGCTTCCTCCAAGCAAAATTCACTATACTACTCAAGAAAAAGAAAAAACAAAGCCCTCACAATATCTGCCAGATGTAGTGACCCTCAGATTAAAAAAAAAAAAGAAAACAAATCATCAGCATATTATTTTATTTCTTTAACTGATTTGCTTTTGTCTTCTAAAAGCCTCTGGGACACAAAGCCAGGACTAACTTTCCTCCCCATCACAATGCTCAGTGATAACATTAGCTTGACCCACTTGAGTGCTGCAATGAGTAATTTATGATAATAAATGACCAAAGACAAATTGACCCTCCTAATTCTCCACAATGCAAGTCTCAATGCATATGAGAAGACTTGTTTGTTTTTGATCATTTTGAGGGCTTACCACTTATCAAGAAGCTCTTTCTAGGGACAGGGAAGCTGCCATATGACCCATGTAAAGATGGTGAATAGTAATTTAGACTGGCTTTTTTGCACATTTCACAAAAGACTTACTATAATAGGGCTGGAGTAACAGTGGAGGCTACTTGGCACTGTTAATATGTCTTTGGCAAACTTGCAGTGTAGAAAGGCAGGTCTGATGGACATGACACTTGGGTTATGTTGCAGAAGTGCAAAATGACAGCCTCAGAAGGCAGCCAGGAAAATGGAAAAGGACTCAGTCTAACCCTCCTCCTTTTTTTTTTTTTTTTTTTTTCATGGAAATTTCCTTAATGGTGGCCCAACTGGTTTCACAAGAAATTACAGCACAACTTCCATTTCTATTTTGTCATGTCATCTCTACGGCAGAACGTGCTACAGCCCCTGGCAGACTTTGCTCATACTAGAATGCAGTTCTCGGCCATTTTGTTTCCTTAGGTCCTTAAGTCACTACTCTAGATGATTTGATCCACTTCCTAAAGTGGCTGAAAGCCCTCTTCAAATTTCTGTTATTCTTGAGTGGAAGGCTCACTCAACTTCCTTCATCAGCCTATGGCAAATGATCTTCCTTCCTCTCTTGAGTATGAGAGATACAGAAGCAGAAGTAACTGTTTGTTTCCATACCCTTGTGAACCATTTAATTCCAAGCCCCCTGCTGTGGGCAGGGACACTTTCCACTAGATCAGGTTGCTCAGGGACCCATCCAGCCTGCCCAGGCATGGGGCAGCCACAACTTCTCTGGGCAACCTGCATCAGTGCTTCGCCACCCTCACAGGAAAGAGTTACTTCTCAATATCTATCTAGAAGTGCCACTACTCCTCGTCCTGTCACTCTGTGTCCTTGTCAATAGTCCCTCTCCAGCTCTCTTGTAGCCCTTTTAGGCACTAGAAGGTGCTCTAAGGTCCTTCTAGAGTCTTCCCTTCTCCAAGCTGAACAACCCCAGCTCTCTCAGCCTGTCTCCATAACAGAGGTGCTTCAGTCCTCTGAGCATTTTCACAGCCTCCTCTGGCCCTGGCCCAACAGGTCTGTCTCTGTCTTATCCTGAGGACCCCGGAACTCAATGCAGTACTCAATGAAGGTGGGGAGCTTGGGCATTAACCAGAGCTAGTCTGGTCATCAAATCTGATTAGGCTTGGATGTAAATGGCTGCAAATATGCTGCTTTGAGGAAATGAAGATGCAGTCAGATAGATACATCTGTTCCTCCTGAAGTCTAGAGAGATATTTGTCTGATATGAGATGAAGAGAAAAATGGCACACAAGACAAGTGGCTTTGGACTAATTTTAAAGATGCTTCCTTATTCAGTCATAAAACATTCTGACCATTTGCTTCAGGGATGATCAGAGCTGGATGCGTCTTCCAGGGCTAAGGAAGAGATGGTCTCCATCCACTGCTTACTTGAAGCTGGAGGGCTCGCTTCATCCTGGCATTTCATTAGGCAAAATGGAGAGAAGGGAAGACCATCCCATTGATTAAGTTCATTACCAATCTAGTAAGCTTCATTGCTAATGATGACTTTTTTTTCCTACATCAGAAGGCAGTTTGTGCCAACAGAGCATTATAATAAGAACAGGAGAGCTACGTTGCCCATATCAAGGTTTTGCATACCAAGCTGGTAGAAGGGGAAGATACCTTCATGGGTTGGGAACTCTATCAAGCAGGATGGGATTGCTCTATAAATTACATGCTGGACATGAGTTACACTAATCTCCATCAGTATAGACTCATTAATTAGACATTTAAGAACAGTCACATAAATAAAACACCTTCAGATTGTAGACAGATAACATGCATGCATTCAGTTCTGTTATGGATACACTTTCTTCATGATTCATGCTACATGGCCAGTGGTAAGATTTTAAAATTTAGTACCCTAGGTTGGTAAGTCCAGAAAGTACTTCCCAAATAATCTACTGCCCACACAGATCTAAGGCCAGCCTATAAATGGTGCACCAGGCAATTGACTTGGATTGTCACCGTCTGTGGGGTTTTGTCTTTTCTTGCCATTCTTCCAAGATTATATGAAACAATAACCGCATTCCAGGAAAAAAAAAGACAAGAACATTCTTAACTTGATACTTAGTTGAGGAAGAAGAGTAACTCTTCCAATGGATTAAAAGAACACCATTAAGCCGTTTAAGAATACAGTTTTGTGAATGCAATGATGTTAACAATTTACATCACTGCAGGACCTTTACTTTCAGAAAATCCTGAAGATCTTTGCAAATTAGAATTTGTGGGGAAGTCATACAGCAATCTGAGTTACTTGAGCAACTCTGTGTGAACACTTAACAGCAGGACAGTGAATACTATAAAGAAGGTCTGGTTAATGTTTTCTGAGAGTCAAAACCACCCACTGTCTCAAAATTAATTCAATACTTTAATGTGTATGTGATAGATGAAGTATTCAATTTGTCCAATGAAGCAATTTTCAGTTCTTCAGCAGATCAAAAATCATTGTACTTTATAAATTTTTGTAGATTTGCCAAATCTTTGCAACTTTGTCCATTTTCTTCAAAAATTCAGTTTTGGTTGTGATCCTTAACTGTGTAATTGATAAATAAAAAAACAGCAACCAAATCTGGTGGTATACAGTCACCAGGTCTATAAGTTGGTTATTCTTGATCAACAAAATTATTTCAAGTTTTCTTGCAAAGAAAGTTATAGATTATAAATTTTCTCTAGATTATTTGTAATATTATTTTTCAAAAAAAGTTTAGAAACTCTATAAGAATGGAGGCATTTTAATTGACCTGAAGTACATGCATTTGTTTTGTTTTTTTCCCTTGAGCAGTTGTTTGTATGTCTGCTTTAGTTCTGCTTAACACAATATTTCTGCCCTCTGTTTTTTGGAATCTTAGGTGAATCCCAATCTTATTTCACAGTTGCACTGCTTCATTCCTACTTCAGGCTTCAGGCTGTGGGGATCATGCCTGAGCAGAGCCTCCCTCAACACTTCTTGGTATGTACATGTGGAACATGAGATGTGGATTATTACCAAATGACACAACTTCAGCTGTTAGGAAAGAGCCAGGCGTGGAGGAAATTGTGAATCAGAGAGGAACACTCTGTAGTACTTCTTGGCTTCTTCAGGGCTGCTGTAACTGACTCATGGTGTGCAGCCCTTGCTAAAGGCTGTGCACTAAACTGAGTGATGCTTTCGCACTTGGTGAATGTCAGTACAATTCCACTGAGTCAGAGAGTCAGTGGGGGATGATGACTCGCATCTGGCTTTTCCCCCCACACTCATCACTGGTCAGGCTGCACCTTGCATCCTGAGCTGTTTTGGGCCCCTCACTACATCAAAGACATGGAGGTACTGAAGGGAGTCCGGAGAAGGGCACCAGAGCTGATGAAACAAGTGACAGGACAAGAGGAAATAGCCTCCAGTTGCATCAGGGGAAGTTTACATTGTTTATTAGGAAAATTATTTTGACCAAAAGTGTGGCAAAACACTGGACCAGGCTATCCAAGGAAGTGGTGGAGTCACCATCCCAGGAGGTAATTTAAAGACATGTAAATGTGGCACTTGGGGACATGGTTTAATGGTAGACTTGGCAGTGCTATGTCAATGGATGGACTTGATGACCACAAAGGTATTTTCCAATCTAAACAATTCCGTGATTCTTTGATGGAGCATGCCCCAGAATCTCTCTATTCCAGGTGAATGCAAGTCTTGTCCCAGGTATCACATCAACTCTCTTACACTACTTGGGCCAGGGACTGAGCTCCAGCTGACTTGCCAGTTGCTGCCATTGTTTGGCTGTTGGTGTCACATGGTTTTGGTTTTGACCACTCCTGCTGGAACTCACCAAAACAAATCAGCTCTGGATAAGGTAAAAATGAGGATGTGAGCTTCTTGGTTTTGTCCTTTAGGCTATAGATACTTGTCTTTTAGGTGACAATTAAGTCTCTAGAAGTCTTTTTTCTCTATGTTTTTGGTTTCGGTTTTGAGGTTTTTGTTTTGTTTTGTTTTGTTTAAACTGTATAAACACAGCTGTAGTGATACCAAACAAACTGCCTACTTCCAAGGGAAATTTCCCTGAGCATGCAATTCTCAGTTTCTTCCTTTTTTGTGGTCATATTTATATATTTTTTTTTATTTACCTTTTTTACAAAGTATATCTTATGGAAGCTGTGTCACTGACTTACTTTTTAAAACGCATTTTAGAAATCTGTAATTCCTTAGAAGTTTTAATAACAGCATTTATACTGAAAATGGTAGTCCGAGCAGGTACCAGACCAGAGCAAGCATTTACCATAGTGTGTAAAACAAAAAAAACCAAACCAAAACCAAACAAAAGATCTTCATAAAAAATAGATTTTGTCAGGCTTGTGAATAATGCAAACAAGTGAGCTGGATTGTGTCAAAACATAAGCCAAGCAATTCTTTTTAGTGATGCAAATCTTCTGTAGCCAGTCTGAAGTCTCAGTCACAAAGGTTTTTCTGCAATATTAAAGAGCAGATCTTCCTTTCACTGCAGAGTGATAAAGAGGCACTAAACCCTGCTCGGTTGTTAGTCACAAGTCATTTTAATGTGGGTCTGTAACACCAAGAAAGGTGACCTGCAAAAGGCAATTGGCAGACCATAATTCAGTGCCTTGGAAGGTAACACTGGGATCTACTAGCTGATAATTGACTTTCCTGTTATACACTTATCATCTATAACACTTTTAGACCCTCAGTGGGTCCTTTCTAGCAGTGTCTGTTATCCCTGTGATAATCCCTGCAACGGTCATGGAGCAGTTAACTGTTCAGTGTATGGGAATGACTCTCCCAGTCTGTCTGAAAGCAGCAGCAACAAACATGTTGCTGTCAACCCAGCTCAAATTGCCAAATTAATATTTTTTTATATGATACAAACACTACCTGGCCTAAAAATTGACTGGGATCCTGTTGTTGAAGCACAGGATAAGATTACCACTATCCTAAAGAATTTATCATCTGACCAGCAAAGGCCTGGGAGAGTATTTGGGAAACACCATGGCATTTGTGCCCTGTTCTCAAACACCTCCATATGTGCTGACACGTGGCTACTGTCAGAGACAGACAGGAGATGAGGTGGGCTTTTGATGTGCCTGATGTGAGCTTAAGGGCAGCAATAGAAAACCCATGTATTAAGGCCTTAAGTGATTTAGCCAGAGCCAGGTCAAGAGCCAAGCAGTGCAGAGAGCCCTGGGGTTGCAACCCCAGAACTGCTACAGTTCATCCAGGCAGGTGTCTTCCTCCTCCTCCTCCTCCTCCTCCCCCTCCCATCTCTGCAGACTCTCAGAGTCTCCTAAGACTTGTGCGTGCTTTCTTGAAGAAGGAATTTCTTCCAGACTGCAGCAGGAGTACTGACAAAGAGAGTGCCTGGGCTGCTGGCACTGCTGCTCCTCCACATTTAACATTTCAGAGAGGCAGGACTAGCTGCAGAAGGCTGGTTAGCAGGGATAATGAGGCAAACAGCGTGTACCTGCTCAGAGAAAGCAGGGATGTGTTCACAGATGTATTCCTATTACATCCCGCTAGTGGAGTTTGATATTCATCTCAGTGGGATGAGACAGCCTTTAAGGCAGCACTGCTGATAGCAGCACGGTCTGCTGGCTGCTTCTTGATATATGCAGAGGTTTAAACAGGGAAGGAGAAGCACCGGAGTTGGCTGAGAAGACAAAATACAACTGGGAATTTCTGTACTGCTCCCCTCTAGCTTGGAGAAAGGTACCACCAGTGGAAGAACATGACCCAGTAGCATTACTCAGTTTAAGAAATGCAAGAACAGACAAAGCCTTGGCTTTATGCTCCATTGCTGCCTTAGCAATGGAGCAAACGTGTCCCACCTGTGATTCCTCATTTGCACTGTAATCCTCATCTGCCTTAGTGTGTATATTTTGGATACAGACTTTAAAGTTGTGATGGTATCAGATTTTCAGTAGAGTTTCCCCAGCCATACCTCACAGGAAATTTATCTCTGGTTTATTTTGTAAATCTGATACACGTTCTCTTCCAAAGGCAACTAGATGTGTTGTCTTTTAGAGGGTAGAAAGGGAAAGAGCAAAGAAAAGTATTGAGAAGATTTAGAAAAATCTACATTCAAAAATGCTAAATTGCAGTATGTATATGGACCCATTTTGTTTTCTCAGTCCCCTTTGGTTGCTTTAACTAAATAATGAACTAAGACTGACTCTTAGCTGGTAACTCATTTGGGATGTTGAATATGTGATGAATCCCAGACCACTAAGTTTTGTTATACTAATTTGCTATTATGAAGCTGAATTTCACCAAAGCAAGCTCGTGGCTCTAAAAAAATGTCTTCAGCCATGCTCAGTTCTGAACTAGACCATGAAATTAAAAGCAATAGTCATGTGTTCTGTAAAAAAGTGAAAATATGTCTGTAAAATACTCATGAATGTAAAAACTCACTTTTGGGGGACAGCTCAACTTGACATCAAAATGTAGTTTAGAAGGACTGCACAAGAATGCCTGTACGCAAAGGAGAAAAAAAATTTAGAAGTATCTAGAAGTGGGCTGAGATCTTTTATTAAACTCCATCATATCTGTTTTTTTTTGTGTTACATACTCCTAAATGCTTGTGAAGAACTACAGCTGTTTGCGAAGAAATGCTTGTGAAGAACTGCAGCAAACTGAAAAACATCCTGCCACCTTGAATGCAAAAATCAATATTGAGCACCTTCACCATGAAGTAGCAGCTTTCAAGATCAGTCTCGCACTGGCAATGTGGAGCCAGGATGCATGTTGCAGTGCAAGTCGTTTACTTCCCTTTTTACTCATGTATCTGGAGTAAAATATGTATGAGCTATATCTTTGTGATTTCCTTTTTTCCAATCAATTGGATATCACAGTCCTGAAACTCAACTACTTTCTCCCTTGATCTCTTCCCCTCTGAAAATGACTTGTCCCCCTTTATCTGTTTCTCTTTTTGTCCCTTCTTTTAAACTCAGAAATTCCCCCACTCAAAATGCAGCATTTAGTAGCATTTCTGCCTGAACTCTTCAAGTTTTCTAAGAATTCAGGTTCAATCCATCAGTTGGAATGATTATTTCTCACTCCTGAAGACTTTTGACTTCTGCAGTCCAAAATTAGGAGGATAAACTTTTACCTGCAGAATCCAAAGTAGAGCCAGCTTTGTATTATCTACTGTATATACCTACCTCAATCCTTTTAAGCATTGATGTGTTTTTGTATTGATAAAACGCAAACTAAGTCAGGGTTTCTGAAGATAGGTTCCTCAATAAATCATTAAGAAGAGGAGTCACTAAAACTAATCTGGACTTTCTTATGAGAGCTAGAGCTTACTGGGAAAAAAACAAGACAACTGATAGGCTTTTTGATATTTTTTGTCCTGTTCACTTGTAGTCCAAAATATAGTTCACAGGAAGCTTAAATGATATTACAGTATGCAACTTGTTAAACCAATATCTGTTTAACTGAAATTTATTTCTTGGTAGGGTTAATTGTTGCGGACTTTTTTTTTTTTTGTTCCATTTTTTTTGTTTGTTTGGTTCAGGTTTTTTTAAGTTTTTTTAGGTTTCTTTTAATGAATTTTTCTCCTTAAAGGAAAAAAAAAATTCTTTAGAGAAAATGTCATTTGCAGCAGGGAAACAGTTACAGAATTTGTCTGGTTTCATGTGTCTTTCACCTTCTATGCTACGTGGTGTGAGAAAGGCTGTTCTGTTTAGGGGAACCAAACTGTGACAATCATTTTGTTCTGGGACACAGTGCTCCTGTCTGGTGCTTTTGAAGATCTGGTGGCCTAAATTCAAGCACATCTGAAGGACATTTCTGGTTGCATGAGTGAAAAAGCCATTTCATTTCTAACTGGACTTTTTAATAAAATATGGATACTGAGTAGGGAGGTCTAACGTCAAGAGATGACACTGAACACTGGTTATTTAATTCTCTAATGCATGTTGGCATAAATTCATATAAATATGTATTCACACATATAGAATGAAATGCATAGAAAGTTTTTTATATAATGCTGCATGTACAAGCAGTAGTCAATATACAGAAATATGCTCAAATGGAAATATGTATTTATGTGTATATATAAAGCATGATTTGATGTTATTAATCTATACCACCAAGACTTGTTGCCATGATCTGGTTAAAATACCTCAAAACTGTTTTCGTCACTAGCATTAAAAAACAGCATTCAGGGAGTTAATGCTAAATGAATACTCAAAATCTCTTGCCAGTAAAAACATAAATCTTCATAAACCAGGCCTGTAGGTACAGTTACACCACAAAATCAATCCCTGTGTAGACCAGGTTTATGTCCTCAAAGGAAAAACAAGCCCTATGAATGTGTCTAAATTTCTTTCAGGTACAAGTGTAATTCTTTCCCTACTACATGAGGAGCCACAGAGGAATAATGCAGCCACAGCTTTTCAGAGCTACTTGAGATTGTATGTAACCAATTCCCTTTAACTTCAATCACCTTTAAGATCTCAGTTCTAGAATTTTATCTTGGATTCCCAAAGCACCATGAATTTATGATAAAGTTAATCAGCCTTGTCCCTTAGGATAAATCATGCACCCCAGGAAAGGCATTTCAAGACCTTTGGAAGTGTGGCAAAAACCCCTGCAGGTTAAGAAGTGCTGTACCTTAGTAGGAATACTGCCTTCCCTTGTCCAGGATGGCTTTGGCTATCAAGAGGTGAAGATCACTAGGAAAATGCTGTAAGTCTTTGAACAACTCCTTCAGCTGTCAGAGAAGGAGGCATTTGCATGGTTGTCCATGGTACTCAAAGTTACGCAGTGCCCTTGACTACAATGCTCAGTTTCTCCTGCAACCTGCACAGAAGAGAAAGGAAAAGTAGAGACACAAAGTACTTTTCCCAAGGTCACTCTACAGGCTGAGGCTCAAAATTAGAGTGTTGAACTACATGTGCTGGACCTTGGAGAATAACAGCATTCAAATTTCACTGAAGAAGCCTCTGGCTAAGCAAGAGAATACAAGACCAGATCTCAGTCTGGCCAATGTACAACAGCTGAATTCAAAGATGCAGCCAAGCTCTGAGCCTTCCCCACTGGTTAATGCACAATTAACAGGTCATCAGTGAATGCTTTGTCAAAATTTTCATTAATCCTGAAATTAATTTCCAGTTTGATTTCATTTCCACTTTGCTGAGCATGTGCCCATTTTTGAGGCATTTAAACATATCATGATTGCCACTGAAGACACTGAGAGAAAAGCTTATTAGCTACTTTTTAATTTAGAGCAATAAATCTCTTAAAGTTCTCAACAAAGTTTAGTATTTCTTGATGGTTTGTTGGTTAAAGCAGGGATCACCACTCACAAAAACCCAAAAAGGTGTAACAAAGCCTTAAAGAGAATGGATTTATTTAGAATCCTTTATTTTACAAGCACAGATACCACAAAAATCTATTGATTTTTACATCACTGAGATCTCTAACATCCCACATAGGTGTCCTTTCTCTTGTGACGGGGAACACAAAGAACATGCCCCTAAATGAACATGGAACAAATGGCTGTGGGTTCCTGTAAGGTCTCCTGCCATGCTCAGGGAGCCTCAGTGTATCTTTGCCTGCTTCTGAGGTCTCTTGCTAAGCTCTGCAATCCTACCCAGGCTCTCAAGACAACTCAACCTCTACCACAAAGCTCTTTCTGACTTGCTCCCATCCTTTATACAACAGAATTCATTTTCCCATTTGGTATTTTATTTTGATGTTCCAGGCATAAAGAAGCAAATGGTTCCCTCAAGCCATTTTCTCTCTGTGAAACTGTGAAATAGCTTTGCAATTTTGGAGCAGTTTAAAATGCATTGTTATATTGAGAAAGAAGAGGGGAGGAGGGGGGAAGCTTCTTTTCTGACTCTTGAGCACTGAATGCTATAGGAAAAATGGATTGAAATTCTTCAAATAAGGATTTCATAGCTTCTGCAGCTATCAAAGTGGATAGCTCCCTATTTGCATACTGCCATCTATATAAAAGAAATGAGACTCAACGGTTTTATTATAATTATATAGCTTGGGTTTTAGTATTAATAAGCCTATTGTTATCACCACTGCCTTTCCAAAAAACCTCCACGTTTCTGTCATACAAACTGAAATATTGCAATTTATTTTTAAGGCATGTACTAAAAAAGTAAATCCTTTCCAAAGCTTCTTCTTGGTTTCTTGCTCAGTCCTGAACTAGTTTGTTGGAGATTATCACCAAGTACTGTGTTTGATCACTATGTTTTTCAATATTTCCTTGCTTGCTGAGTGCTTTAGTTAAAATTCACAGCAGAGGGGAGATGCATACTTTAAAGATGGTATCAGTGCCATTTTCCGTGGGACTTCAAGCAGTTCCGAGGTGCCTCTGTTGATGTTCTATTAAAATGGAGCATCCTTCATTGAGTCACAAAAAAAGGTGACTGATAATTAAGGTGAAAATGTTGCTCTCCTGTCTACTCTGCAGAACTCTTATCAGGCAAGTGAACTCTTATCAGGTGCTTTCTTATCTCCCCTCCTGTGCATCCTCTGCTGGAATCCCACACCAAACTCCTATGACATCAATGGAAGCTCTACCCTTAGTGACTGAAAACACAATTGCTGCTGGAGTCGCCAGAGTGTGGCTCTGCAAGCACCCTGCGGTCAGGGACATGGTACACAGAAAGGAAATCTACAAGGAAAAAATCAGTGGCTTTTGAGGCTGATACAATGTATGACAGCATACTACAATGTATATGTATATATATTCTTCATATATAGCAAAGTTGTTCATTTGGTGCTACAGGCAGATGGAGAAGTTAAGCCTCAGAGCTGAAATGCTCCAGCTCCAAATATTCACAGGGACACATTCTGGTGAGGTAAAGTAAGTTTTTTCTTCCAGAGTACAAAATTTTAAAGCAGACTGTGTCTCAGTTTCAGAGATTTTTTTTTGCATAGGAAAATAGAATCATAACTTTTTCAAGCAGATAATAGAAGGGAGCTTTGTGGAGAAGATGACAGTCATAAAAGTAGGAGTTTATCTAAGCTAAATCTATGCATGCCAGTCACTTCAGCATCAGAAATATCAGCAGGTCCTATTTGCCATCTGGCTGATCTCAATCCATTTCTTATGGACACAATGATAGAAGTGGGTTTTCAGGGAGAGGTTGAAGAAGGACAGATATTTGAGGTATTTGAGGGAGGAGGGCAGAGGCTTTGAACACCACAAGAGGTTTGAACATAAGATTATGTGAAAGAGAGCTGTCAAAAGACATGAAAGGTGGATGAAGGAGAATGGGAAAGAGATGTTTTAAAGCCAAACAACACTAAAGAAAAATTTCTAGAGCAGGCAGAGAAGACAGGGAAATTATACAGCAGGGAAAGGGTTACTGCAATCAAAAAAAGAGATAGTGAAGCTTCATGGCAACTTTCTTAAAATTATCAAGCTCACAATAAACTCATTCTGAGTAATGCTCTCTGATGCTTTGTTTGAACAAATTACCACTGAAATTTACTCCTCTCCACAAAAACAGTGCTAGCTCATTCTTCACCTACCATGAAAAAGACCTCAAGTCTAGATTTATCATGTCCCTTCTTACTTGTCAGCTTGCATTATCCTGACAGAATACAAAAAGCTTGAACATATACCCTCTAGTAAAGAATTCACAAGACCCCCAATGTGGGAAGGATTAAGCATCATAATAGCTAAACCAAACAATTTCTTAGGGAGTTCATATAAAGTCTGTCAAACATGTTCCATAGCTCTGAGAAGAAAAACAAATGCAAATGTAAATCGCCTCTAGGAAAGGCAAATTCTTTTAGGTGTCCAAATGCACTAAATCAATCCCTGTATTTTCATTTGGGCAGAGTCCACAAGCTTTCACCAGTTAAAGAACCACAAGATAAGAGAGTGGATGGTCTGGCATGTTTGTATCAAAAGTTCCCAAGGCAGTTTACCAAACCGAAGGTACTTTAATAGAATTCAACTTGGCTGAAAGAACTTGAGCAAGCAAGGAAAAAATAGGATAAAGATTCGGACAACTGCTGAAGAAATTCCATCTTCTCCATCTTCTATAATCACATTTTGAGAATTTTATTTTTGACTTTACATGTAAACACTTGAACCCAAACTGGCATCCCACATAATATACAATTATCAGCTATGTCTACTGGAAGACTTAGCCATAATGAACACCAGATACAGACACTCGGGAGTGTCAAGTTTGGAAGAATCTGGACCCATTGCCTCTCTCAGGAAGCAGCAGGTATGGCCATCTGAATTACTGAAGAAATTGCAGCAAACAGGCTAAAGAAGACCTTATTCTTTATTATGTTCTAAGACACCCTTAAAGCAACAAATTTCCCTCAGTCTCAAAGAGAAAAAGGTAAGCACTGGAAGAGTCCTTGATAAAGAGTTCTTGTTTCAGTTTCAACTTCAGATGTCTGTTCTTTCATTACAGGGTTAACTTGTATCACAAAGAAATATCCATGGTACTAAGTGAAATACGTCTGCTAACAGAGGAACTATCAAAGAAAGAGACAGCAAAATTTATTGCCTGAAAGCAGAAGCTAATTAAATTCAGACTAAAATTGTTTAAACTCATAGAACAGTGAGAATAGTTATAAACTTGCCAAAAGCTCCAGTAGTGACCAATATACCATATTTTGGCATTGATTGAGAAATTCCCAGCCACATAAGTACTTAATATGTTGCAATTCAGAAAGAACACTGCTCAGAGAAATGCTGCAGTCCTTGTGATGAAATAGGTGCCAGTGGTGTTGCTATTCTGGCTTTCTTGACCCTGAGTGCTTTAACTTGTTCAAGTCTATGATGCAGAGAGCTCCTGTTCACTCTCACTATTTGTTAGACCTTGAGACAACATTTATGCATCTGCTCTCTTCCTTCTCTTAACCTGCCTTAAGCTGAGGACTCTTCTGGGGACACTGTGTCTGTGTATGAGTCCACAACTCAGAGATGTGCTCCTAGGTGGGAGAAAGCACCACTACAATTTCAGTGGAATTCCTTGGTAACACTGTTTTTGTTTCTCTTCTCAGATGTATCTCTCAGCAACTTTCCCTGTGTTAGCTAATGCAGCAAATGAGAATACACTATCTGCTGCTGTGGATATGCTCAGACAGCATGCTGCTCATGTTCTCAGTGTCACTCTCCACCATCCTCCCCCATTCTTGCGAACTTAAACCTTTCAAAACCTCTAGTCAACATGGACTGATCTATTACTAATCTCTGACAAATCCTATGTTAATCCTTCCTCACTTGTGGCCCAAAAAGCGGCTACTGAAGCCAAAGTGAATTTGACTCAAAAAGACATGAATTTATGGCCATGACGCACAGACAGTGTTCGAATATGGAGTAAAAATAGATCTGATTCCTGCCAAACAGAACTCCAGAGAAATGGGCAGACTGGGATGCTTGTTGTCTTCTAGAGGATTAATGGGTCTCATACTATATTGTAAGAAAAACAAAGCTGACCCTCAAATACACCATAATTTTTTTTAGAGAGCAGTAAAAATTCTATGAGGACTTATATTTTGGTAAGATTAATTTCCTTTCCTAAACTGTTTTCCTCCATTTTTAGATAGTTTTTCCTGGAATGAAGTTTTAAAAGTCATCCTCACTCTTTTTTTCAGATTCTAAGATTTATTTGGTGTTATTTTTTATTCCACATCTTCCAGTAGCTGCCAGGAAAAGCAATCTGGAATCAAGGTTTTCTTACTCTATATTCTGGACAGGCAAATATTTCAAGAAAATACTCTGCAAACAATATGTACTGTCTGGATCTGCAAAGACATTAAATAAACACAGGAAAAAGAAGGGTGAAAATGAGGGAATGAGATCACAAAATGAGAAAATCATCTGGCACAATGAGCTTCAATTTACTTTTCCTTTTATTAATATGAAAATATGTTATTAATAAGCACAAAAATCTCTGTGCTTTGATAGTTGTCACATTGAAAACTGTAGTTGGTACCTTAAATTGAAAAAGCTGTAAGTCTGAATGAATTTCCAAGTGTCAGGTGAAGGACAGACCTAATTTCTGTTGCTTTAGAATTAATAATTTTCTAACATGCAAATTGTATCTCTGGGACTAAAGATTACAATAATTTTACCTTTTTTTTTTCTTTTCTTTTTTTTTTTTTTTTTTTTTTTTTTTACTCTGGGAGAAAGTGCAAAGACTAAGTGATTCAGTCAGAGTTACATAGGGAACATGGTGGTAAATTCAAATGCCTTATGCTCAGTCTTGTTCTTCATAATATGAGATCCTCTCTCTTAAAAAAATACCAGAGAAAATATACAAATAGCCAGTGGGGAATTACCCTAAACAACTAAAAGTCAGTCATGCTTGCCAAAACAATCGACACTCTACATTTTGCAGAGCAGAGGGACTCTTTTAGGCCTATGTGCTCACTTGCTAAGTTGCATACTTTGTAAGACACAAATAAAGATTTACTCTAATGTGTTGTGGTGGTTCTCACCCAGGGGTTTTTGCTTCAACAAAATAAAATTTCATATGAATCACTGAACAAGTAATTAAATGTGACTGAGGATATATCCTTGTGGTGTGCTTGAGTGTTATCTTCATTTTACTGAGGGAACTGAGGAATAGAAGAATTAAATGTTAACCCCTATTCAAGCAAAAAAAAAGGTGATCTTCAAATCTAGAAACAAAACCTATTTAATTATTTTCCATTATCTTTGTGCCCTGGACTATTTTTCAGTAGGATGTTTGACTGTTGTATGTTGGACGAAAGAGTCCTAAACAAAAGGACCAATGGTAGTACTTCTGTGTTGATTAAAAGTCGAATATTCCCACATTGAAATTCTATGGAAGTGTGATTTGGGTTTTATAGAAATTATGCTATCTACTATTTTAACAAAGAAATCCATAATATAGGATTTTTTAAGACATCACATAAGATTCTATAAATGAGTTCTTACTCTCTATCTACTCCAGAAAAGCCTTTAGTATGAACTACAGAAATCACAGCACAAAAAGCAAGTAACATCCTATTAAATTCAACTGAAATTTCCTAGATATGATGGATTCCCAAAAATTAAGGAGACCTTTTTCCTAATCTCTTCCATGAGAAGGGATCCAGACATGAAACTTCTCTTCACTGTTGCCTTCATTCCCAATGAATTAGCATTAAGGTTACCAAAGCCCTTTCCCGCCCTTCCCTATACATCCGGGTTTGCTGCATGGAAATGGCACCTTGTTCTTGCCTCCTTACATGGTAATGATCAGTCTTGACAAGGGTTTTCAAGGCAGGGGGAGCAGTCATGGCTACAGGCAAAATCACAGCTTCTGAACTTCATGCTTGTCAATAGCTGTTTTAGTTTGCATTGCCATACTAATGTGCCTTATATACATACCCCAGGGCTCTCCACACCATCACGCTGCTGTTGTCTTATTCATCAATACAGTCAAAACAGATCCAAATGCTGGCAGTTAAGGTCAAGACAGGCCACTTCCAGATCTCTGGAGCAAAAAAAGCTCCATCCCATCTTATAAAAGAATGAAACATTGTGTATTCATTTTATAAGTAACTATTGGGGTTACACAACTTTACCACAATGGCCCCAATAATTAACCTTAACTGCTATACTAAGATTTACCCTTTATGCCATCCTCTCTACTCTCCCCATCCACTTCTCCTGGAGTGTTTTTGGTGATTGGCAGCCACACCACTGCACAGTCTGCAGGCCATGCTGTGCGAGATGGCATCTGAAGGGATAGGAAATGACAGCCTGTCCTTTATCCCAAATGGAAGAAAAATCAAGTGAAGGACTGGAGGGTGAAAGGTTTGGGGAAGGATGGCCTCTGCTTATCTACAGCATGGATCAGGACGGAGGTGCAACAAGCTGGAGCTTCACCAGCATTTCCTGCATTTAAAACTCCATCACTGGAGACATTTCTGCAGGTGCTTGCACAATTCAGCTGACTGGTTCTTAGCCTTCTTTTTTTTTTTAATTTTTGAAAATTCCATCCTAAAGCAGTGCACCCACTTGGAACCAGATTTTAAAACAAAATTGATATCACTTAAGCTTGAACATACATGCTACTATACACCAACAAATACAGGCCAAATAATTCCTCTGTTCTTTAACTCCTCAGAAAGAAAGACTTGTGATGAGTTCACACTGCAAAGCAATGACTTTCAACATGATGGTCACTGTGTTTCTATTTAAGCACTGATGTGGGATTGATAAGGATGAAAAGGGAGCTGAATGCTTCAAAATGTAACTGCAGGGAAGCACCATTTTTTATTAAGTCCTTGGCTTTTCTACTAAGATTAGTGACAAAGCAGACACCTGGCATGTGCAGGGGTTTCTGCACTATGCAGATCTGATGGCATTGCCCAGAAAAGTTGTCTCTTCAGAGCTTGCCCTTGTGCATTCTGCCTAAGGAAGCTTGCTTTGTGAGCAACCCCTCCTTGCTCTCACTGTCTCAGCTATCACTATCATATTCATTCCCAAGAAAATCAAATATACCACTGCTGTTGTAAATATTAATTTTACCAACAATTTCAGAAGTATAGTTTGATGAGTTTTATGTCAAAGCACAGCAAACCCATTTGTGGTGGCCCAATTGCTACATGTATGTATGTAACAGAGATATTGGCTCTTATTTTAACACTAGCTCTCTTCTGCAAAAGACACAGAGTGTCAGAGAAGTAAGGCAGCTGCCCACGCATCCAGAGACACAGCAATAGTCTAAAGACTGGAATAAAAGTGGCAGCAATAAGAAAGTAAATATAGCCTCTATTTCTCCTGCAAGACTAGTTTGATAAAATCTGTTGTCATTCAGTATACACACGAACTACAAAGGAGACATGCTGAGCATGCAAAATTGGCTGACTTATCTGGGGAGCAATAGGGACTGCAGACCTCCAAAAGCTTTTTCCTTGTTCTCTTTTCAGAAAGGAAGACTTGTCCTGCCCTCCTTTTTCATTTGCTGCTCTGCAATCATCTAACTTTCTATTGATAAGCTGTCCCCTTCTAGATACATATTTCTTGAAGAAGTACAAGAGGAGTACTTGCTCAATTTTTTTCCTGCAAGCTCTGACTTCCTTGGAGCTGTTTCTCTGCCATAATCTTACCTTCGTGGGGATTTTGGACCATAAAAAGAAGATTAGCTGTCATCACGCTGAAAGTTTCCTCACTTTGTAAAGATAAGCTACTGATTTTTTTTATTTGATGACAAACTCTTGCCAAGTATTGATGCATGGATGATATTAATGTCCATCTCTCTTTATGTCATGTACTTAGACGTATCACTTTTATAAACCAGCCTCGTCTTCCTAAACCACTCTGGCCTATGGCAAGCAAGAAGCATAAAGAAAAAAAAAAAAACCACGAAAGCTGCATCTTGTACAGAAAGTGCACACCACACTGTAAACAGGGGCAACGGCAACATCTGGAACTGCCTCATGACCAAAAACCATCTGAAAGCTCATGCAGATGTGTTTGGCCCCAAGGAGGCTTACAATGCTCATCCCTAACCTAAAGAAATGCAACATGTTCCAGAAAAATAAATGGAGTAAAAATATGTATTTGATTTAGGATGAACAGGGGGAGAAGGAAGAAGAATGTGAAACTTTCCACTGGCTTATTAAACTTTCCTTTTCAAAGTTGTTTCTGTTCAAGCAAGAGACTTGCCAGCATAGCTAAGCTGATAATTTCAGAGCCAAATGTGCTCAGTGCCAGTGTCATCAAGAAGGATAGATTATAGAGCTGCTTCTCATTTATGCGCTTGTTCTGATGAAATACAGACATTCATCTTTGTGGAACTAGTAAAACAATTGCATCCTTTTCCACTGCAAATTGAATCAATGTACCCAGTGGCTGCTGAGCTGGGAGCAGAGCTGGAAACTGTGTGTTCTGCTATGCAGCTGCTCTGATGGTAGGATCCATTTTGCATTCATCTGAATTGCCTTCACCTTCCCTCTCCATTCCCAAGCCTTTTTTAGAAAACCCACACATAAAACAAAACCAAAAAAAACCACAAACAAAACAAAACAAAACAAAACAAACACCCAAAAAAACCAACCAGCCAAAAAAATCCAAACGAAAACAAAACAACCAAAGATAAACTCTAAAAACCTAGCTTTTGTTTTGTTTTGTTTTGCTTTCTCTACAAACCCCCCCCTTGTGAGCCTGAGGGCTGTAATTCTGGCAGTCCTTTGTCCAAGCTTAAATTGCTGGAGAGACTACCCTGCATCCATGCAAAATACAGATTCCACATGGAATTCCTGCCAATGCTTAGAGATATTTGCCTCTGAGACTTTTGCTCAGGTCACCTCTCCTTACAGATCATTACACAGTGCTCCATTCTCTTGTCAGACCTCACACAGAGCAAGCAATTCAGGAAAAAATCATAGCTGTTTAGTCAAACAGAGAGGTCATGGACACTTTCTTTGAGACCTCATGCCCCTTGGGCAAGTCTAAATTTCTCGAATCACCTATCCAAGTGTAATCACTGCTATAAACAAAAAGACTGCTCCAGAGACTATAACTCTGTGTGGGGAAGGAAGCAAGTGCTATGATACATATGGTAGATCTGCCAAAAAGCTGTGTTAAAATACCAAAAAGTACCTTACCAATATTGCCATGACATGATTATTACCTATTACTTATATCACTAATGTTCTTAGGGTCCTAGGTAGGACATGCAGGTGGATTTTAGTTACTTATATACTATCCTGCTTGGATTTTACATCACAGTTATCATTCCAAGGTGGAAAGCTCAGATGATGCTGGACTTCTACAAAGGCTGCAGATCCACCTGGTACATCTGCAAGACAAGGATCCCTTCCAGCAAGGAATCCTGCTCCTGACAAATTACAATTTAAGATGTAAGAATCATAAAAATCATAGGATCAGAGAAAGACTTGTGTTAGAAGAGACCTTACACATCATCTATCTCCAACCCACCTGCCATAGGGAGGGGTATCACCCTTAGATCATGAATAGAGAGAAGGTAGAGCACTAGAAAATGATGTAACCTTAGCCCAGTGCTCCTGACACAGCTGGTTGATGGCTGGGAGCTCTTCAGCAATCCAGTGAAGGATGGCTTCTAAAGGTAATTCAGGTAGGACAGTGGTGCAGTTGTAATTGTATTAAGGGGCAAAGTCTCCTCCAAGCATGACTGTCAACAGAGGAAGAAACCATGGAGGTGCTTGCTGCACTGCTACAAGCATATTTATAAATCAGGCAAAACACATAAATGCTGGGGATTTTATGTAGGTCTTTCAACTTCTATTTCTGTAACTCCAGGGCAAGAAAAAATAGTCCTGTGAAGAAACAGCAGTAGAGATTCTAACTACAAAAGTAAACAGTTCTCTAAAGACCTTGGAAATGCACTTATTTATGCTTTTACAGGTGATTTTAAAAATCTCCAGCTTCCCACAAGCTGTTTAATTCTTGAAATGGTTTTGTTTTGTTAATCTGTAGTTCCTGATTTCATTTATGCGCATTCCACTAGTGTCTAGGGACTCTAAATAGCATTAATGGTGCCTACCATACAAACCCAGATAACAGACAATGTTTACCCTGAAGGCAAATAGAAATAGAGGGAGAAGATGCATCTGTGGCATAGAATCGAGCAGAAAGGAAAAAGCTGTCATGAGGAAGGATCCAAAGGAAATCCAAGATTTGCAAAAGCGTGGTTGTTTATAGGGCCTCAGGGTTTAGCTGCTCCAGCTGAGATGCTTCCAAAGGGGGTTGATAATGCAAAACATTCATTGCCATGAAACAGGATTTGAGTCTGCCTCAGGTTAGTCACTTCTAACACCAGGGACTGAAGATCTTACACTTCTAAAGCAACCTCAGTTTAGATTTCCACAAATTAATCTTCATCCAGTGCTAATGGTGCTCAGTACTGGCTCTTAAGACTCCACTCTTGAATAGTTCACAGTCATGTTGCCTTCAGGTTTTTCTACTTATGAGAAAAACAACAAACACGGAACTCAAGTGAAAATATGCTTTGAAAGAGGCAACATTTTGGGGGGAGATTTTATCTGTTATTAGCCCAAGAGATTATCTTGGAGAAAATGAATAAGATTTTAGGCACATGCTCAGGCTTGAAGTAGAAAAATCTAAGCTAAATCAAAACTGAAAATATTTAATGCAAATTTGTCATCCTACAACACTTTGTCTTTGGCAGAAAAGTTGGTGCAAGATTTTGTACTCCCAGGCACTCAGTCCTGCTGGATCCCCACTATTCTTACTGAGTTGGGGCAGTACCACCATCCGAATCACTGAAATTTAAAGAAGTGTATTAAATGATGTTGATTTAAAAGTGTTATTTCCTTTCTTTAAATCTGAGTTCTTTGACTGTAAGATCAGACTCTGCAAAAGAAGCAAAAAGATGGGGATAATAATTTTGAAGTGGTTTTTATGACAAAATTATTACACATTTTGAGTAATTCGTGTGTTAATTAGAAAATCTGAGAGAAAAAAATACTGCTGGTGGTTTTGGAACAGAGGGAGCTTCTATTCAAAAGAGATGGCTTGCCTCAATGGAAGAGAAATAGCCATTCACTTAGTTGTCCAAAGCACTAGTTTAAGGATTGTATTGCACTTCATTGAAAACATTCCTACTGTTCAGTTGTGCCCTGTATCAAAATATCCTTCACAAGACAGTTCCAGGTCATTCACCAGCTCATCAGCAGGGTTTGGCTTCTCACTTCAGCATATGGGTAACAACATGAAACCCACGCTGTCTGCCAAACAGCCCATATATCAGAGTTTACTAAGCTCTGCTGCTGCCGCTTTTCCTCCCCCTGTAGAATGCCACAGGCTACAGACAGATGAAACGGGAAACACTATAGCCTTTCAAAGGACCACTGTAACTCTTAGAGGGAAATTATTCTTTCATTGCACAACAGAGATTCCCAAAGGTAGCTGATATTAGGAAACACCCATGTAACGCTACTTTCAATAAAGAGGCAGAACAAAATGTGTTTCTCAAGACAAAAGAATGAAATCTGGCAACTTTGCATGGCTGCTTGGCAAAGACTACAAGTGCTCTAAAGTGGCTAGTTAAATTCTAGAATTATAGTGGGAATTGGAAATGGAAAAATCTGGAAACATTCTAACTTTGGAGGTTGAGACTCATTTTCTGTTTCTCCTGGCTGGTGTGTAATGAGACACGACAACTGCTTTCTGTGCCTGTTCTTCTGCATTAATACATGCCAAAGGTAGGAGCAGACAGCTGCTGAGAAATCCATCAAGGGCTGTTAAACACAAAGATACCACCTCTGACTCAAGTAATTCCAGAAGAGCAGATTGCTGGGAGGTGCTCTGGGGAATTGTGCCATGTGTCTGTCTCCCACCCACATCTCTGTAGGACAGAGATCCGATACCACGAATGGCAACTTCTGCCCTCACCCAGTACAGTTCTCTGTAAGCTCTGCTGTTAAATGAGCACTTCATAACATGTCATTCAACAGGCACTTTTGGAAACAGATGCTTCCCAAAGATGCTTCCATGAATGATTTGAGCTAATTAAAGGGGCTTTCAGGAAAAGATTCCTCCACATGCAGTGAAATTTACCCTTTGCAAGGGTTTACAGACAGGCTGCTGTCTCTTGTACCACAATAAATCCCCATCAAACATGGTTAGAGAGCCACAGGCTGCATTCCACTGAAAAATTCAGATCCTAAAATAAATCTTTTAAAGTGCAAAGGTATTTGGATGTCAGGAAGAGAAATCTCTTTCAGGTTAGTCTCTGCTAACAAGTTACTCATCTATTTTGCTGTAAGGATTCAGGACTCAGTTCTCATCTGTTGGGGGTTGGATCTGGTTTTTTTTGTGTTTGTGGAATTTTTTCCTGATGGTTTGCTAGGTAACTGAAGGCTGGGTACTTTATGGATACTTAACTTAAACAAAGGAGGCAGCAGGTTTCTCCGGGTGGAACAGCAGTGAGCAGTAGTTTTGGTCCGAGGACACCGCTCCGAAAGGACTGGAGTACCAGGGGACCCTGCTTGTTTTCTCTCTCTCTGCTGGATTTCTCTCCAGAGGAAGACTGAGCACATTTTTCTTTGCCATTGGACTCTCATATGGGACTATCTCACTTCATAGAACTGCATTTACTGCTCAAGGAGGATTTCATCTGGACTGCTTTCACCACCCTGATACCCAGGGTGTCAGGTCACATCCCTGACTCTGTCAGGGCATTTTCTGAGGTTTTGTTGCTTCTTTGTTTTTGCTTGTCTCTTAGTGCTATTACATTTGTATTTGTCTTTGCTTTGTCTAATATTCCTAGTAAAGAACTGTTATTCCCACTCCCAAATCTTTGCCTGAGAGCCTCCAATTACAAAATTATAATAATCTGAGGGAGGGGGTTTACATTCTCTATTCAAAGGGAGATTCCAGCTTTTGCTGGCAGGTACCTGTCTTTCAAACCAAGACATCATCTTAAAGCATTTAATCAAGCACTTAACCAAGTCCCTGCAGTCTGGTCAGAAAACTAAAGAAAATGCAAAAAATCTAGATTATTTAGGCAACAGAACACTATTTCCTTTTCTTGCTCTTCTACATGTGAGAAAAAGCCTGAAAAGAATTTACTTTCCAACCTGGCAGTGAAAAACTCCACATCTGAACAGAAGTAAACATCAGAAAGTTTCATCTGATGCAATGATCTTTTCAGAAACTTTATCAGCAGGAAAAAGTAAAGAATTATAAAGGAGCAGAATCTGTAACATGAAGTGTGACAGCGGGCTCCAACAGAAAAATATCACTAGATACTTGCAATACGTGTATGTATGTAATAACATGTCAGAGTTACTCAGAGAATAAAATGATCAATGTATAAAGTTGAAAAGGAGGAACTTCATTCTAAAGTAGAGGAAGAAAAAATCAGAATTGCTATCAATGTACCATCTAACCATCGTCTCTCAAAACAGTCATCATGTGCCACTGCTTGTTGGTGGACTAGGTCAGATCGGTGGTCACAAAAGACAGAATTTTTGGAAGCTCATAACCTGACAGGATGCCTATTAGTGTTAGGCATCCCAAGCCTGTTGAGTTTAGCTGGGATTTGGGAGAGCTGTAGGATCTTTTAATGTCCAAATGCAGGTATCAGCACCTAAAATATCTGTCTCTTTAAGAATCTTTAGCTCTTACTGTTCTTTTAGAAAACTGTCTGACCCTTTTGTCAAACTCAGCGACATTTTGAAAGTTGAATAGAATCAGAACAACAGATTTTGGAGTTTATAAAGCAGCTGCCAAATGGGGAAAGTTAAAAAAGAAACAGGCACACATATAAGACAGCATGAGAAATGATGGCTCTGCTTGGCCTGGGCAGTGTTTGTCCTCTTCGCAGAGGATTTTCAGCTACCTGAGCAATCAATCCAAGCACTAAATTTGCTGCTTCTTGTCTTTGTTAAAGAAAATCTACCAATAAATCCCCATAAGAGATTGTGTAACCCAGATCAGTCAGTTATGTCTTTCTCCCTCAGCATTCATGGCTTAACCAGTTGGCTCTCACACTGCCAGGCACAGACCTTGTTCGTCACCAGTGGCTGATGCAGCCTCGTGCTGCATTTTGAGGAGGCTGACACACTGTAAAAGCTCCCAGAATATACTTTTTGTGTAAGTACAAATAAACAGGAAAGCCCCAAAGTAATTTGTTTTCTTTTATGCTAAACAGGAAGATGTATGGGAAGAGGAGAACTGATTATTAATCCAAACCAAACAGTAAACTCCAGCTGAGCAACCTCTGCCATTTGGTGGACTGAATTTCTTAATCAGGAAAACATATGGGGAGGCAGTTTTCAGCAACTGAGACAGGCACATTTGCAAATGCTTTCCTATTGGTGTATACCAGAAAGACAGCACAGTTTGCATTAAAAAAAAAGGAATATTTTTGCTTTTTTTGCCTTGTACAAGAAAAATTGCCTTGTACAAGCAAGTTAAGGGAACTCAGCAGCTTCCCTGTAGCGTCGTGAGAGCAGCAGAACCAGTGAAGATGGCTCAATTACAAAAATAAGAATGTTGTATACAAGTCAAAAACCAAAGGAAGCAAAACTAACTCATGCTTCTGTTCTGCTCATCCCAGGAATGTATGTCAAGAAAACAGATTAGACTCTGGAATTTATTGTCAGGAAAAAGAGGGAAAAAAAATTAATTATTCCAAGAAATGGCAGAAGCAAAGCCTTGAGAGGAAACCTACTGCATTTCCATAAAATCATAGAATTTGGTTTGGGTTGGAATGGACCTTTAAAGCTTATCTAGTCCAACTCCCCTGTAATAAGCAGGGACATCTTCAACTAGATAAAGTTGCTCCAAACCCCATCCAGCCTGGCCTTAAACATTTCCAGGTATGGGACACCTCTCTGGGCAACCTGTGCCAGTGTTTCACTATCCTCATTGCAATAAAATTCTTAATTATATCTAATCTATTTATACCCTCTTTTAGTTTAAAATCATTACTGCTTGACCAATCACCACAGGCCCTACTAAAAAGTCTACCCTCAGGTTTTTGACAGCAGGTTTATCTAGCTGATAGCATCCTTCCTCCCTTGAGAAGCAGAAGAATATATCCAAGCACAATGTTTGTGGACACTGCTGATGAATACACAATCTCTCAGAAGAACTTCATAACCCAAACTCTTGAATGTTTCTGATCATGTGTATGATCAGCGCTAGGGCCATCAGCTCCTGCCTAGCATAAGAGGTTAAGAGAGGATTGAGCAGATGCTCTGTTGCCAGTGCATTTTTGCTAGAATGATTCCTCTTGTGCTCTGTGTAGGTTAAAATGAATCATAAAGGCCCTAGATTTTAAAGTCACAGAAACAACTAAATCCCACAGTCCAATTAATACATGCAGAAACAGTCTCCCTAATTTAGGTAGCAAGGTCCAATCAATGTAGTTCTCTGGCACATTAGACAGGTGGAGTATATTTAAATACAACTTCTTGCTGGAATGTAAAGTTGGTAGAGGGTCAGAAATTAAGTCTGAATTTTCAGCATGATCTGGTCACTAGCTTGTTTTGTCTTGCATATCAATATTCAACATTTCACTAAATTGTGCATGTTAAAAGAAAATTATTTATTTGAATAGATCACAGATAGATGGTCACAAGGCAGCTTGCAAAGAGATACATAGAAATGGAGGGTTACTGCCTCAAGAAATTTCTGTGGTGAAGGGACATGTGTCATTAAGCTATTCACAACCAGAAAACCTGGAGTTGAAGCTTAGTCACTAACTAGGTGTGCTGTTAGTGGGGCAAGGGTAGCAGAGAAATACTGATTCTTGGATTTATATAGGATATAACTTTATATGCAGTATAAATTACAATCCAAAATACAAATTGTAATTAATTCATAAGCTGCTTTGTAAAAGCAGCTAAATTACTACTCTTTTTTTAACCCCACTGCGGGAAGTTGTGTGATCTGACCTTCCTACAACAATCTCAGTCTCTTTAGACTTCTGCTTACAGGTAGAAAAACACTTTGTGTTGTAAGCAAGCCCCATCCTGCCTGCCTTTCACAACAGTGTAGGATCAAGAGTAACCTCCTGCTGAGAAGAAAGAGCCTGACCCCATTGTGAAAGAGAGATCAGTAAGGCCAGATGGATTCCCAACACGACATTGAGCACTGAGGGCCGGAGGGAGCAGAATGACACCAGAAGAAGGAGGGCTTTGCTGATCACACCATGGAGTAACTGCAGGGAATTCTTCACCGTCTTGATGCACTGTACCACCATCTGTTTGACACCAAATTTAATACAGTGGCTCCTTGGTCACGACTGAATTAGGCGGTCCCATCAGGAATCAGTGTGAAAGTAAAGAAAGGAGTAATTGGCAGTCAAGGAAGGTGGCTGTCTCCCTCTAGTCCAGTCTGGTTAGAGCTATCCCAGAGTGCTGTGTCCAGCTCTGGGGTCCCTAACATAAGAAGGATGTGGACCTGTCAGCGCAAGTCCAGAGGAGGCCATGAAGATGCTCAGAGGACTGAAGCACCTCTTCTATGAAGACAGTCTGAGAAAGTTGCAAGTGTTCAGCCTAGAAAAGAGAAGGCTCCAGGGAGACCTTAGAGCACCTTCCAGCACCTAAGTGGGCTCCAAGTGAGCTGGAGAGGGACTTTTGACAAGGGCATATAGTGATGAGACAAGGACAATGGTTTGAAACTAAAAGTGGAGAGATTTAAATTAGATATTAGAATGAAATTCTTTCCTGTGAAGGTGATGAGGCATGAACACAGGTTTTCCAGAGAAGTTGTGGATGCTCCATCCCTGGCAGCGCTCAAGGCCACGTTAGGATGGGCTCTGAGCAACCCGGTCTAGTGGAAGGTGTCCCTGTCCATGGCAGAAGTGTTGAAACAAGATGCTCTTTAATGTCCCTTCCAACCCAAAGCATTATATGATTCTACATTACTCCAGCTTGAAAAATCACAGCTCAGCATCAACAGAGAATCAAAGCTCTATTTTTTACTTGCTACAGGAACTCACACCTCCCTCCTAGAGGGAGTTTCTGACCAATTTAAAGTATAGGTTTTAAATTACATTATCCATCTCATTTCTGTTGCACTGTTCTGAAGACTGTGAGCTTTGTGGGTTATGATAAGATTAATCTCTCCTATCTTTAGACACCTAGAAAGTACAGCTTCATGTCTGATCTGATCCTTTGATAATCACTTTAGATGAAAGAAAAGTGCTTATGGGATGGAATTCCATCCCATCTCAAGGTAGACATCTAAAACAGGTCAGAGAAATTGTACCTGAAGAGTGTCTATTTTGCCCCTCCATTGACTGCAGGAGTTAAGTTGAGGAGCTCACATGCAGAAAATTACACTGGAATGTCTGAAGCTGGTGGAGGTAAATCCTTCCCTAGAATGTCTCTCCCAGGAGCTGTCAAAGCTCTTCACTGAAACTCTTTGAAACAAGGAGTTATTTAGACTGCAAAGCTTAATGGGGTCTTTTACTGTAGGCTTAAAAAGTTATTGACATATTGGAAACTCAGTTTCAAGGAAAGTTTTTGCATACTGTAGTGGTACTACCTGGTGGGAGTTCCACACAATTCCTGTTTAAATGAAAATGGAATATGATCTCTTGCTTGTTGCTAAACATGGTCCCACTCTCCAATATGCAAAATCCCATAGCTAATGAGTTGGATTCTCATTTAAATTACCCTAATGCAATGAGAAAGGGCACCACAAAAATTCAATTATATCCAAGTATATTGGTTTAAATCTGAGACAAAGCAAAGCCAGAATCAAGTCTAGTCTGTTCCACATTGATTTCTAAGTTTTCCCTATGTTCAGCTCTCAAAATAGCGCAAATATTGATGACATGCAGGAGTGAAATTCTACAAAATGTCATTTTGATATCCATTTAATTATGTTAATTGTGACTTGTTACCCTCTACCTCTTATTTGTACATTTAAAACATACTCAATTCCCCTCTAGCAAAATTCTCTTGCCAAAAGAGGTCCAATCATTTTTATCAGCTTATACTCAAAACCTCATGCCAGGAAAAGATAAAAAAAAAAAATTTAGGTAAATGCACAGAGAGAATTTAATAAAACTTAAGTGCATGCAAATATTTAAACATTAAAAATACTTTTAGTAAAAAATTCTATATCTTTTTTGTTTGAGGAGTTTCTGTTCTTTTAGTGGGGTTGAACCTTTTTGCCTTAGAATGAAAGCTTCCAAAGCATTTTAAAAGGCAAGAAAAACTAAATCAATTTAGAATAATTCTTGAGATTGTTTTTGCAATTACAGCTGCATTGCCTAGAGTGATTCACCACATTTCCTTGCTCTTCCGTGATGCAACTCCACAAGAGCACTTCCAAGCTCTCTGGTTCTGCATTTCAGTGCCTGCACCAAGGTTTCTTGGTGTACAATCAGAAGAGCAACCCTGAGCACAGCCTATTTCTCAGCCCACACACCCTCCCAATGTGTCACTGTTGTGCATTCATGACAGTGAATGCACTTCTTACAGGAAGCTCAAACACCTGTTTGCCCCCCTGTACTGGATGGCATGTGGGGACTGACTGATGTGGTGGCAGTGGCAGCGCTGTGACCAGGCCTGTAGTGCTGCATCACCCACAGACAGAGGCTCATTTCCCCAGTGGCTTCAGAGCAGTCCTCAGATAACAGGGACTTTTGTGGAGACAGAACCACTGCACTGTGCTGATGCAGCACCTCTCTGTGCTGGTCAAAAACAGGAGTTGTGGGGTGACAAGTCTTCCACACATCATGGGAAGTATAGAACCAGATGTGATAGCAGCTTCACAATACCTGTCATGGCAAGGTAGAAAGTAGAGATCTTCTGTTCCCTCATATTAATACATTATTTTTTCTATCCAGAGGGCCTATTACCACAGTGTTCCACAAGGGAGGATGTTCACATGCCCTGAAGATGTCAGAGGAACAAAATCTATAGCAGAAAATGAAGCAAACTTCTATACTTCAGAGTGCCAAGCTCAAGAAAAAGTACCTGTGCATGTGTGGGCATGGACATACGCACCAATACCTAAAAAAGGCATTTATTTTCAAGAATATAAAAAATACCAGTTTCTAATCCTCCAAAGTCCTAAATATTGCACAGAGAAGACACATATTTAGAAACTCTGACTCAAAAGTGACTGAGCTCTGGGAAAGATACCTGGTGATGTCACAATGGTTATAGATCAAGCTTACCATACAACAATGCAATTTCTCTCATTAGATGATGTTTACATTTAATTAGGTAACTGTATTTTTTATTATGTATTAGTTCTCCTTGTTCTTGCCATTAGGATATTTGTTTACAGTAGCAGTAAATGCTTTAATAATAAAAAATGCTGAATACAGGTTTATTAGAGTTCTCTTCCTTAAGCAAAACTAAACCAAACCAAACAAAATTATTTCAAAGCCACTAATTACACATGCTCTTCTTCACGAGAGGCAATTCCAAATGTGATGTCTCCAACAACTTTGTTCTACTGCTGTGCCTTACGCTCACAGATTCTGTGGGGTCTAAATGAAGCAGCAGGATTAATTGCATACAGATGCTTTCTTATTTGTCCTTGCCACTGTTTTTTATTATTCTTTTGTGTTTTTTTTAAAAACAAAGCAAATAAAAGGATTTTATGTTATACTAAGAAAGTTAAAGACAACCTGTAAGAAGTAATTATAGGCACAAAACATATGGAAATGCCATCTCTTGTTTTGGTTATATTTGCACATAATGTATGCAGAGCAAGTCGTGATTAGCAGACAGGAAGCACAATCTGTGATTATGCAGGATTTGGTAATTGAATCCACCAAGGATAATGATGCTGACCTTCCCATTTGAAAATAAACTAGGCATTCAAGTTTAAAGTGGTTTGCATTAATTCTAATTGTATAGACATGTCTACCCAGACTGTTGCTGGGAGGACCTGGAACAGGTAAGTAATGATTACATTAGAGTGTTTTATTAACAGCAACTAAAGTAATGCTGCTTACAGCAACAGTGCCTGGACCATATAAAACCAAAATCTGAATATCTAGGAACCATCATTTTCACTGAGGTACACAGACCAATGCTGCACCAAGCACAACAAAAAGTTGCCAAAGGGGCTCTGTGATTACAGAGTACTCCTTGCAAACCCACATGGAAGAAATTAGTAGCTAATTCATGAGAAATCTGCTTTCTTGCCTCTTCGATTATCCTTCAATCTTGCAAGAACATAGTGTTCCAAAAGTTAGAAATGTAATAGAATTAAATAAATGAATGAATTATTTATCCTGGAGACATGGGATGGTTTGAACTACCTATGAAACCACAGGTTTTTGTGGATTTTTTTTTCTTGCACCGGTCCTTTTTAGCAGAGATATTGACTTGGTTCCACTTCTGTAGTTCAAGAACAGAAACTATGGAGACAGACTGGTGTTAAACACTGGTGTGTTAAATCTGATATCTTGCCTCCCTACAAACTGACCTAGTTCTCAGTTAGTCCAGTGAACCCACCCCCAAGTCCATCTGTGATGCTCTTTCCTAAGCCCTGAAGGCAAATTTGCCTTGGTCCAAAGCCTGCAGCAGTTTTACTTACAGTACCACCAAGGCTATGTCCTAGCCTGCAGTAGGACAAACCTGCCAGAGAATGAAAAGCAAAGACCAATGGCTTAGAGAAAGCTGCACGACCCTCCTATTCCCAGGGTCACAGCAAAAACATGTTGCTGGTTGGGAGCAAAGTAAAGGCCATGCTGTCCTAGATGCCCTCTCTGCTGGACATAAAATCTGTCTAGAGTAAGTTGGATTTTTTTTCTGGAAAAAAGTTTAAGGATTTTTACATTTCTCCTAGATTTCTGATGAGTGTCAGCCTGTCAGATATGGGATCCAGTAGCCTGCCTCAGGTCTGGAAATTACAGACAATTCCATTTTTCTTGAACATATCAGCTCTGTGGTGCAGGCATGGAAAGCAAATATCTCCCTCTGGAAATGCCAGACTTACACATACTCCATAATTTCTGGCTGCAAAAGTCATACTGCTGATTCTTGCTGCAAACCTCAGGGACATACAGAACTCACATGGCAAGCTTTTTGGTGTGTGCATTTGAAGTCCAAGGTGATCAGGAAGCACTTGGCTTACTGCATGTGCACTTTACAGCCACGTATATACATTCCTGCCAGGACAATGACAGGAAAAAATACTGCACCTCTGTTTCTGTTTTCCTTTACTCCCTGATGCAAATAAAACTAAGCTGCTGATGGATTTCCACCTTGCCCTTAAAACTGATGACTGATGCCCATAAGAATAGCTCAAGGACCCAGAACTGCAAATCTAGGAATCTGGTCTCAGTCACAACACCTGTGATCCAGCTCTGCAGAAACACCCCTGCAGTGTCTAACCACCTGATTACGTCCTGTCTGTCAGGACACAGAGGTGGGAATGACCGTTCACCAGTGATTATAGAGGAAGAAGTTCCCAGCAATAGTAAGAAGCAGGGATGGCTGTTCTATGGCAGACTACTGACCTGAGCAGGGAGTGCTTAGAATCTAAATTACTGAAAAACAGATTAGAGGAATCACAACAAAGCTCTGTAATTGCACTGGAACTAAGTTATGTGCTTACATTTTGCATGTGTAAAAATTGGCAATATGGAATGCAGAGGATTTCACCTCTGGGTAATTGGCTTACTGCTCTATTATATTTAATGGACAAACAGGAAAACATTATGTAGTCTTCACTTAGAGTGTATTAATGACTCAACAACACTCTACTAGTACGTCCAAAACCATTTCTTCAGCTCATTAGAATAACTGCAGGAGGGAACCATGATAGTCTGGGGTTTGTAAGGTAACATGAAGGCCAAACCCATTCCAGGATCATTGTTTTATTAGTTACTTCCCACTCTCTGCTGCCTAAGATATGGATTGATGGTCTCAGTCCAAGTCCAAGTGCTTACATACATCTATTACCCCCCCACATGGGTAATAGGCAAAGATAGCATACAGATAATTTGCTTGTCCAGAAGAAACAACATCTTTTATGTCTGAGGACAAAAGTCAAGCCTTCAGTCTGGATAATGACCTTTAGGCCTCCCAGACAACAGAAGAGATCTTTATCAACTGCTTCCTTCACTTTTACCCCTCTTGCAAGCTCCTGGATACAAGTAGATTTAAGGACAACAACCCAACTCAAAGGTCCAAAGAGCTTGTGGAACTGTCTGGACACACAATGAGCTTTTCACAGACTGCATAATGCTGCCACTGCTCCTTGGCCCTACAGACCATGCTCTGCTACCAAAGAAATTTAGCAGCAATATGGGAGGGACAAGAGCTTGAACCTTGGTGATAAAAGTAGTGATAACAGCAGTTAAACCTCAATGCTGAGATACTGAACTACTCAATTTTGTGCAGCTTTGGTAAAGAGATGTGGCAGTGTCAGTGGGACAGCTGTTCACATCCACCTTTGCAGGAAAGAAGTGAGTGGGCTCTGTCAGCCCACATCACTTGCTATCAGCCTCAGCTTATCTCTAACGAAAAAGGTCATTGAATCTTCTGTACCATCTCTAGCAACAGGAAAGAGACAAAAGGACCAGAATTAGAAACGTTCCTTTCCCTTTCGGAGACTTCCCTGTCTGCAGAAAGACAGCCTAAAAGAAAATCTGAGTCATGACCTTTTTGCTTAGTGAAGCCCCTTGGGATCGGCATTAGCTAAGGCAGTTTTGGTCTTTTCAAGGGTGACCAGCATCCAAAACAAGCGCTTGTGATATTCAAACCAGAAATAAAGGGAAATATCCACATGGAATCCTTTCCTGCTGCTGATGGGCAGCATGGTACACACAGACAGCCCTGGATCAAGATGATAATTGTCTGCTCCTGTTCTCAGATGAAGGAAAATGAGTCTCAAATTACCAGAGCTTTCCCTGGGCTTTGATACTATCATGCACACTGCTGCTATCCAGCCTCAAAGTCATAACAGGGGCAAGCACTGTGGCACCAAGGAGGGACAATGTGGTTTGTAAGAGCAGATGCAGGCAAAAAAAGAGAAAAAAATAGAAGAAAAAAGAAAGAAAGAAAGAAAGAAAGAAAGAAAGAAAGAAAGAAAGAAAGAAAGAAAGAAAGAAAGAAAGAAAGAAAGAAAGAAAGAAAAAGAAAAAGAAAGAGAAAGAAAGAAACGCACAACCTTTCTTAAATTCACCATCCAGCACATTTAGTATCATGATCCTTGTTTTCTTATGATATGAAATCACATGGGGCCTAAAATATTCCTTAGGTTAATAAATTATCGACCCAGATACAAAAGCTACAACTAATCCACCAATTTAAACAGGGATGTGTTTTGGGCTGGAGAACTTGAGCATGACTGACCACACTGTTTAATTTCAGCACTCTCTCTGGTTTGGGTTTGATCCATAATAACAACCAATCTCTTAGACAAAGCCCAGGCATATTTTCGGGGATATATGAACCAGGCAAATACAGCCAGTAATAATGTGAGATGACAAAATGCACAATAGACTACAGAGAGCTTGGCTTCACTTTCTTAGCAAATTACCTTGATACTTGTTTCTTCTAAACCACATTTCCTGAGTGACACTATTGAGACACTAAATGATCAGAGCAAAGAACAGTGACCTGGGATATACAACATTAATTATGGTTTTGACACTGGTTACTGAGGAGATCCTAGGCAAATCACAAATTTTCTGTGCCTTCTAAGTGAGAAGGCGATCATTGCAAATCCTCACCACGTCAGGAAGGAGAGACCTAATTAACTAATGCTCAGAAAGTGCTTTGGAGATTAAGTGTGCAACTCTTGATGTCATGAGAGCTAAATATTATTACTGAACTCAGATTCATACATACAGGCAAAGGTTCCCAGAAAGAGAAACATCAAGGGTGGGAAGCAAAGAATGCTCTTACAGAAAAATATTCAGTGTAACTCATTCTGAAGCTCTTTCCCAGTAGCCAAGTGATTGTTTTCCTCTAGGTACAAGATTAAAAGGATTCCTGCTAAATACCCAGCATCTATCAAGGTTTAGGGATATGACATCAGCTGCAATCTTCTCCTAAATATCTCT
>WBNO01008902.1:0-10573 GCA_013400575.1 Peucedramus taeniatus
GTGCTGTGCCCGTGCCCCCAATTAATTACCGTTAATCAGCAGGGGTGGAGGAAGAGGAAGAATGGATGGAGGGACGCAGAGGAGGAAGGATTAGGATGAAGGTGAAAGAGGAAAAATGAAAAAGGAGGAGTAGAAGAGGACGAAGAATTAGGGATGAGGAGGAAGAAGACTGAAGGAGGAGGGAAGTGAAGGAGAAAGGAGAAGGAAGAACGGGAGGAAGGACAAAGGGAAGGAGGAAGGAGAAGGAAGAAGGAAAGAGGAGGAAGAAAATGAGGAAGTAAAAATGTGGGAAGAGAAAGGTAAAGCAGATGGAATGGAGGGAGGAGGAAGAAATAAGGTTGTGAAAGAGGAAGGGGGGGAAGAGCAAGAGAGGATGGAAGGAAGGAGGATGAAGGTGAAGGAAAGGGAGGAAGAAAGAAGGAATGAAGAAGGATGAGGAAAGAGGAGGAAAGATGAAATGAGGAAAGAGAAGGATGCAAGAAGGAAAAAGGAAGCCCAGAGAGAAGGCAATGTCGGGACAGGAAATTCCCCCAGGGGGCTTTGGAACTGCCCTGTTCCCCTTCAAGGTGGGGAGGAGTAGGGCAGAAAGATTTGGGGCCTTTCTGGATCTTTTTAAGCTCATTTTATTGGAGAAAACAAAACAGCCCCCAACCTGGGGGAGAACCCCAAAGCACCCTCCAGGGGACCCCAAAACTCCCCCAGGACCTCCCAAAACCTCTGGGAAGGTTCTTTATACACATTTTTACAGCCCATCCCAAATCCCAAAATCTTGGAATATCCCGAGGTTCTGGGGTGGAAATCCAGGTTTTCCTGTCTGAAGGGCAGGGTTTGCATCCCAAAAATTGAGCAGGGGAACTAGGGGGACACCTGTGAGCAGGAAGATGATGAAGGTGTCCAGGGGGAAATCAACATTCCAGAGGTGAGGAAAATGGGGGCAGAGGGGGATCCCAGACCCTGGAGGATTTGTGGGGGATTGGATGCCTCCCTATCCCTGTTTTGCAGGGGTTCCAGTGAGGAGTGGGGTGGAAGGAAGACCAGCTCTTCCTCACCCCTTATTCCATGGAAAACATTGAAGGGGGCTGCTTTTCTTTTGAGAAAACTCTTGGAATTACCCCTCCTACCCCTGTGCTGATTTTGGGGTGATTCCCGTGCGTTCAGGGTGGGGTTTTTTCGGGATTTAAGAAGCTGTAGCTGAGGGAATTGATGAGTTTTAGGCTTTATTTCCGTCTCGCCTGGATCAAGGTTGAGATTTTTGGGAATCTCCAGAGGTTCCCGTGGCAGCTGAGGAGGAGGAGGGGGAGGAAGCTTTTACTCAGCTCCTTCTTCATCATCACCTTCATCCTCCCCATCCATGGAGAGTGCGGCATATTTGCTGGCATGGCTGAACTGCAAGGAAAACCAGCAACAATTCCCAAAAATGGAATTTGAGGGGGACAAGATTCCCAGGAGCTCACATATCCCAGAACCAGGGGGTCATAGCCCCCTAAAAGGGGTCAGACCAATCCAAAATTGATGAGGCAGTTGAGCGGGGAGGGCCAGGGGGGTAATTGTTGAAAAAAAATTTCCCAAGCCCCCAAAAACCAAGATTTGAAGGGGATAAAGACCCCCCCTGGGGGTCATGCACCTCAAAAAGAGGGGTTCACAGCCCCCCCAAAAGGGATCTCAGACTACCTAAAGCTGAGCTGTGGGGGTGGGCAGAGGGAAAGGGGCAGTGAAGCAGAAAATTCCCAAAATACCCCAAAAAATGAGATTCGAGGGATCAAAGTCCCCTGGGGGTTCCCTCACCCCAAAGAGGGGTCACAGCCCCCCCGATAACTGGAGGCATGGGTGAAAATTCCCCAAAACCCCCCCAAACCTGGGATTTCTGGAAGGTCCCTCCCCCCATTCTGGGTCCCCCCGGATCCTTACGGAGGGGGGGCTCTCTTCCGGTTTCTTTGGCTCGTGCTCCTTCCGGGGGTCCCTCCTGAGGATCAGAGGTCAGAGGTCAATTCCCAGGAAAATCCCCGGTGCCCAGGGCGTTCCCAGTTGCTGGGNCTTGGAGCTGCTCTCCCGACCCCCCTCCGGCTTCAGGTCCTCTGCTGGAAAAGGGTGGGGGGGGGGTCACAGCCTCCAAAACCCCCTGAGCCTCCCAAGCCCTCCTGAGCCTCCCAGCAAGGCTTCAACATCCCTGGAATCCCCCAACTTCCTTTAAAACCCCCCACAAAAACCCTCAACCCTCCCAGATCCCCTGATATCAACCTCCCCCCAGAGCCCTCCCAAAGCCCCCGGAGCTTCCCCAAAATCCTCCGACCCCCCCATAACACATTCTGAGCCCCTCAAGTGCTCCCAAGACTTCCCCAAATCTCCAAAACCCACCCCAAGCCTTCCCAATCCCATCCTCCCATTCTCACCTCTCCTCTGAGGGGTCCTGGGGGGGCCCCCATCATCTCCAGGGGGGGAGGGGCCAGAGGGGCCCCCACTGGGGAGAGAGAAAAGGGGGGAGGGGCATCAGGGGGGAGGTCTCTGGAATGGCCCCATTCCTAGGAATGGTGGGATGGGGCATGGGAATGTTGGGATAGGGCCTGGGAACATTGGGGTGGAGCACATGAATATTGGAATGGTCCACAGGGAATTCCTGGGAATATTGGGATGGGGCACTGGAATATCCCTGGGCCCTGGGAATGTCAGGATGGGGCACAGGAACATCCCTGAGCCACAGGAAAGTTGGGATCAGGCACAAGAATGCTGGGATGGAGCCCAGAAACACACCTGAGAATGGCGGGTGGGGGCACAGAAAGGCTGGGATGAGCAGATGGGCTGCAGGAGTGTTGGAATGTGCCACTGGACACTCGGATGGGGTGCGGTACTATTGCGATGTGTGGCAGGAACACCCCTGGACCACAGAAATGTTGGGATGTGCCAGTGACTACATGAAATGGGCCACAGGAACAATGGGATGGTGCCCAGGAACACCTCTGTGATCAAGGGATCCTGGGACGGGCCTTAGAAAGGGTTGTATGGGCGGCAGAAATGTTGGGATGCACTACAGGATCATCCCTGGGAATGTCAGGGTCCCCTTCTCCTGGCCCTTGGGGTCTTCCACTAGGGAAAACCAGGGACCCATGGAATGCTTTGGGCTGGAAAAGCCCCCCCCAGGCCACTCCTTCCTGGGACACCCACCTGGTTGGGGAGGCTTGCTCCGAGTCAGAGCTCTGGGAATTGCCGGGGGGGTTCTGGCTGCTCCGCTTCATCCAGGCGTTTTCCTTGGGAGGTGGCGCCGGCATCACCTTTGGCTTCTCCTCCCGGGATTTGGGGGGCGGTGAGGGTGGCTCCTCCTCTTTTCCTAGGGGCTCATTTTCCAGGGATTTCTCGCTCTCCCTCCTCCGTGTGGCTGGGGGGACACAAATCCATGTGGGGGCTGCTGGATGCCCTGGGCCGGGACGCGCCGGATGCCCCGGATCCTGACTCACTCCTGCCGGTGGGGCCGGAGCCCGCGGACGTTCCCGGGGGTCCCGCGGGGCCGCTCTGGGAGGATTCGCTGCCTGTCCGGGATCGCTCCTGGTTCTCCTCACTTCGCCAGCTTGGATGCCTGGGATAGGGTGGAAATAGGATCAGGGGACTGGGAAAGGGCTGCCCCATCCCACCTGTCCTGTAGGATAAACACCATCCCACCCGAACCACTCCCAAGGGACCACTCCCATCCATTCCATTTTTCCATAGGGACCATTCCCTGTCCCTCCCATCTCTCTGTGGGGATCAGCCCCGAATTTCCTGGGGGATCATTTCCATCCCATCCCACCCCTTTGTGGGGATCATTCCCTGCCCATCCCCACCTTTGCCATTGGATCATTCCTTACCCATCCCACATTTCCCAAGAGACCGTTCCCAGCCCTTCCTTCCTTTCCCAAGGGATCATCCCCATCCCACTCCCTCTTTCCCAAGGCACCATCCCCATCCCACTCCCTCTTTCCCAAGGCACCTTTCTCGGGGCCGTCTGTCGATCCTCTTGTCGTCCTCCAGCTGCCGCTGGAGTTTTTCCTGTTCCTTCTGGAGCCGTTCCTCCACTTCCCGCTCCCGAGCCGCTGTATCCACAGGCTTGGCCCCCCCAAAGATGGAAGCGGCCCGGCTGGACTGGGCAGCAGGAGTTCCTGAAGTTTCCTCTTCCTTGGGAGCGCTCCGGGGCTTCAGGTTGAGCTTCGGTCTCTGGGTGGGACCTGGGAACGAGCCAGGAGACCCTGGTGGGCACTGATCCCACCTGGAACAGTGCTGGGACTGACAGGATATTCCCTGTCTCATCCTTCTATTCCCAAGGGATCATTCCCTATTGCTCCCACCTTCCCCAAGGGATCATTCCCATTCTATCCAGCCTTTCCCAAAGGAACAGCCCTGGTCCCACCCCACCTCTGTCCTCGCGGCGGTAATCATCCCGGCCATAATCATCCCGGGAATTCCACCGATCCATCCGGTCATCCCGCCGGTCATAACGATCCTCATAGCCACGGTAGTCATCGTCCCGGCGGTACCCGCTTCCAAAGGCTCTCCGGCCGCTGCCTATTCGGGAATCGTAGCCTGGAGAAGGAGATGGATCATCTGAGAGTCACTGGGGATACTGCAGCCCAGATTCCCAGTGACAGGTCTGGGAATCTGGGGGATTCCCAGTTACTCACTGGCCATGGTGGGGGTCTCGCTCCCACTCTCTCTGCCCCTGAAAACCCTTGGGAATTCCCACCTCGGTCGTAATCCCTGCTGCGGTCATCGTAGCGATCCCGGCTCCCAAAACCACGATCCATGTCCCGCCGCGGCCCGTCCCGATACCTGTCATCGTAGCGATCACGATATCCTGGAAGGAGCATGGGGTTTTACTGGGATAGGCACAGATTCCATGAGGAAGGAGGAAAATCCCAGTACTGCTCCATGTGGGAAAGGAGGAGGCCCCATTTATCCCCACAAACTGGGAATTGAGCTCAGGTGGGAAGGAAGAGTTTTGGGAATGAACTCAGGCAGAGCAGTGTCAGGTGTCCCTAGATCTTGGGACAACGCTAGCTCCCAGGACACAGGAGAAGGAGGGAGTGCCTGGAACGCTGGGCCCATTCTCTTCACTCACTGTCCCCAAATCCATCGTCACTCCGGCGCGGGGGGAAGTCATCGAAGGTGTCGGGAGCAGCCGGACGCGCGCGCCAGTCGCTCTCGAACCGCTCTGAGTCCCGGAAGCGATCCCGGTCTCTGCCGAAGCAGCGATCATCCCGGTCTGCGGGAAGCCAGGGACACAGACAGGGACAAGGAGAGGGAAAGGGAGTGAAAATTAAAAGGAAAGGAAGGAAACAGGGCAGTGTCAGGGCTGGGCCCTTGACCGCTCTCCCATAATCCCTACCCTGCCTGATCTGTGTCCTCAGCTGGATGCTCACCTTTATCCTGAGCTTGATCCGCCACATCTACTCGTATCCTTCTGTTTCCTAAAGACTGGGAACAACAGTGGGAAGTGAGTGCTGGGCTAGGAATTCCCTCCCCATATCCCACCTGACGCTCCCTTCCTCCAGCTGGAAGCCATTTGTTCTTTTCCCATCACTCCAGGCCCGTGTCCAAACCCTTCTCCAGGTCCTTGGAGCCCCTTTAGGCCCTGGGATGTGCCCCTGCAAGCTGGGATTGGACTCACCTCTTCGTTGAGGCTCAAGGCCTGGAACAGGGAATCAATATCCTCGAATTCCGCGTATCCAAAACCTTTCAACCTCTCGGGATTGGTGGGTTCCCGTGGGAGCCGCACAGCGCTGATCTGCGAAGGGAGGGAAGGCAGGGAAGCTCCCTTCAGGATCTTGGCTTCCAGAGGGGAATAAGGAACAGTGGCAGAATCTGGGGAAGAGCAACTCATGGATATCGAGGGATTGAGGGGGTTCCTCATGCATGAGGGAAGAGGGGGAGCCCCACCCCAAACACCACAGAGCTTTCCAACACCTTTGGATTGAGGGACTGGGAAGAGAATTCCAGCTCCGTGAGCTGCACTGGGAACAATGGGAAGGGCCGGGTGTGCTCTGCAGGCTCCTACCCGGGCTCAGGGAAGCAGGAGACATCTCAAAGCTCATCCCAGTGGAAAACCAGCCCTGGATGTGTCCAGCACAAGTCCCACGTGGACACAGGGTAGCCCACAACCTCCCTTCCCTGGATTCTGGCTCCCTAAGTGTGCGAGCTCCTTGCTCATTCCTGATCGGAGCCCTGGTAAATGTCAGGAGCCACATTCCTAAACGACATCTTAGTAGGTCACGGGGTCCCCAAAGCATCCCTTAGATTTTCCTGGGATGGATTTCCTGATGGGAAACCTCTTTCAAAGCCAGGATCTTGCTTGGACCAAAGGAAAATCCACAACACATCCATGGAGTTATATTTAAAAAGTGACAAATGCCAAGAAAGGGGGAAAAGCAATGCGGAAGGCCAAGGTCAGGTGCAGAGCTGGAGAGGGAAGAGCAGGATTGGTTCAAACGGGAATAAACTGTTTTTTTTCCAATTTGTGGTTTTCAACACCTTTATGTGATCTGTGAGCTTCCTGATGCTGTTTTCTTTCCACCTGGGAGCGAGCCAGCTGCCCTACCCCACCCCCCAGTCTAACCTCCACCTGATTCCACAAGGAAACCCCCCAATGGACGCTCCTCAATCCCACTGGAGGAGCAGGAATGGCTGATCCATGGCTGGGGAATCAAGGAATTCTCTCAGGACCAACTTACAGACACCCACATCCCAGGAAAACACCCCATTGCAATGGATATGGGTGCCCAATGGAGAGAGAGAGCCACATCCCAGGGTCCTGCAGCATTCCCACCCTCTGCAACATCACTCACATTGAGGCCTCGGAAGAAATCCTTGATGGACTCTTCCGTGACATCGTAGGGCAGGTTTCCCAGGAATGCCGTGTACGGAGGGGACTTGGGGAGGCGGCTTCTGTCGACGTTGGGCTCGCGGGCAGCGCGCGGGGCCGTGGGAAGGATGGAGCGGTCAATTGGAGGCGCCCGGTAAACATCGTCGTCATTGCTGTGCCATGTGGTGGAGACTGTGGAAAAATACGGGATGTGGGCACAGACCCACCTGGCCGGAGCCAACTGGAGCTGACTGGGCCCATCCAGAGCTGGCCAGGTCAGCTGGAGTCAGCAAATCATCCCACAGCCCACCCAGATGGAGGCAGCTGAAAGCAACCGGAGGCAATGGGAAGAAACCAGAGTCATCCAGAGCCAGCCAAAGGCAACTGCTGGCAGCATTGGTAAATCCATGGAAAAGGTGCCCTGAAGCCATCCAGAGCAGCCAAGGCAGGGATAGGCAATCCCATGGGACAGCCTTCCAGGACTCATTCTGGCTTGGATTCCAGCCTGGCTCAGTGGGAAGCTCTGGTGAATCCGGTTCCCAAAACCCTCAATACCCCACTGCTGCTCCCCCACTTTGCTGGACACTGAGTCTCATCCCTAAGGAAAACTCGCCTGGCTCTCCCAGCTTCGTTATTCCCCAAAAAAGGAACAGCCAGTGGATTTTTCCAGTTATGGGTGCCACTGGCAGCCAGGAATGCCAACCCTGGAGCCTTCCAATCTGGAAGGCAGGAATTATGTTCCAGGAGCTGGGAACGACAGTCTGGAAGCTGGAAATGCCAATTTCAGAGCTCAGAGTGGTGCCCAGGGATTCAGAATACTGTTCCAGCTCTGGGAATACTGCTCCTAGGACTGGGAATGTAAATCCTAGAGCTGGAAATGCCATTTTGGGGGCTGGGAATGCCAACCCCAGAACTGAGAATGCTGTCCTGGCTCCAGGTATGCCATTCCAGGGGCCAGGAATGCCACGCTCACCTTCCAGGTCGTCGGTCTCATCGGCCCAGCTCACAGGTTTGGGGATGTAGGTGGGGCCCCCCCCGCCCCCCCCATCCTCCGCCAGGAAATCCGTGAGCGTCAGCGTCTTCCCCTTCTTTGGCTTCTTCTTCGCTGCCGCTGCAGGAGCAACCGGAGACACGGATCAGAGGGGAACGGGAGTGGGGATGGGGGAATTCAACAGGGACTCGGTGGGAATGAGAGAGGGAATGGACAGGACAGAGAGGGAATGAGGATGAGAATGGGATCAGAGTGGGAATGGGAGCGGAAATGGGCAGGAATGAGAGGGAATGGGCAGGAATGAGAGCTGGAACAGCTGGGAATGAGAGCAGGAATGGGTCAGAAAAAGAGTGGGAATGGGAGGGAATGAGAGTGGGAATAGGTGGAATGAGAGCAGGGACAGGGCGGGGGCAGATGAAGGGGGCAGAGGGGACTGGGGACACCAGGATGGGACATGGGGATGGGACATGGAACACGAGGAGCTGACATGGAACGTGAGGCATCAGGATACAGGACACGAGACGCTGGGATGGGACAGAAGAACGAGGATGGGACACGAGGCCTTGGGATGGAGCACAAGGTGGTGACAGGATGGGACATGAGGTGGGACATGGAACACTGGGATGGAATGGGAAGAGCTGGGATGGGACAGGAGCAACTGGGAAGGGACATGAAACAGGAGAGGAGGAGCCAGGAGGAAACAACACAGGAGGACATGGAGCACCAAGACTGGGATGAGACACAAGGTGCCAGATGGGAACACGGGATGATGGGATGGGATGGGATGAGCTGGAATGGGACAGGGGAATGGGATGGGACATGGTGCTAGGAGGGGACACGAGATGAGACACAAGGCACCAGGATGAGACAGGAAGTGCTAAGATGGAACACAGAGCACCAGGATGGGACAGCAGCCACTGGGATTGGACAGGACACAAGGAGTCGAGAAGGGACAGGAGCCACCAAGATGTAACACCAGTCACTGGGATGGGACACAAGGCACCAGGTCACAGGATAGGACACAGGTACTGAGATGGGACAGAAGGCACTGGGAGAGGACACAGGATGGGACACGAGGCATTTGGATGGAATATGGCACTGAGAGAGGACACGAGGTGCTGGGATGGGCCATGAGAGCATCAGGGTGGGACAGGAGCCACCAGGATGGGACAGAAGGAACCAGGAACACATGTGGGGCACCAGGATGGGACACGAGGAACTAGGATGGGACAGGAAGCAGCACAAGAGGAGCCAAGAGGGGACAGGAAGTGACAGGATGTGATACAAGATGGAACATGGGGCACTGGGATGGGATAGGAGAAGCTGGACATGAGAACCTGGGATAGGGACAGGAGACACAAGGGTGGGATGGGGCTCCAGACTGGGACATGGGACACCAGAATTGGACAGGAGCCACTGGGAGGGGACATACAAGGAGCCAGGAGCCACCAAGCCACCCCCCAGCCCCCTTCATTCATTATTCCCACTGGAAAAACTGTCCCCACCCCACCCCCTGTGGGGACACACCCAGGCACACACTGTGACCCTCCTGGAAAACCAGGGTATTTCCTGAAAGGAGGCTTTGGATTCACAATTCCCCCGGCCTTCCCTCCTTGTGGGAGGAACTACTGCCCTCATGCGGCTCTACCACTGGATATGGGACCCTTCCCGGCAAAAATGCTGCATTTTCCAGGAAAAATCCCTCCGGGGGAGCCTTGGAGCCCCAGAGAAATGGTGGATTCCCCTCCTTCCCCCATCAGGTTTTGGGGAGGTCAACTGTGGTCCCAGGGGACCTCAAAACTGATGAATTTCAAGAACATGAAAGAGAAAGGTTTGGAAAAACATTCCCCGCTTTTTTTTTAAGAAAAGATCATGAATTTTTGGATGGCCAGAACTTCCCATACCCCTCTGGCCTATCTGACTAGAGATAATAATAATTAATCAATCAATGGAAGAGCTTTAATGAGGACAAAAAGGATGGAGATGGGATTGATCACAGAATGGCCTGGAAATGTGTTACTCCATGGAAATCCAGCATGGAGGGAACCACCACCGGTGTCTTCCCGTGGGAATCAGGAGGGGCTGGTGGTGGTGTATGAGACCCCTGGGATGGCTCCATCTTCTCCCAATCTGTCCCCTCCCTCCCCACTATGGATTTCAGGGAAGTGCGGGGCCGTTCCTGGAATCCTCCGGGAATCCCAGCCTGGGATCCAGGAGCCCCAAGACCCTCCGAGCTGCCCCAGGGTGACCCGACCTCCCCCAGGAAACCAGCCTGGGACACTGCTGGGAATGCGGGAAGCACTTGAGGCCCAGGGAAAGCAGGGACAGGGATGGATCCAGGTGGGAAACACCGAACCTTGGGGTGGGGGGCACCTTCCAGCCCCCCCCGTGCTCTCCCCGGTACCGGGACTCCCCCTCCCGCTCCAAGGAGAGCCGGGGATCCCGGAACACGCTACGGGATCGGGAATGGAGGGGGGAGCCGGGGCGGAACCGCGGGGAGTCTGGTGTGCCCCCCCACGCCGGGACCGACCCCTGGAGGGGCTGGGAGGGGTCACATCCTGCCCCGCCTCCCCCGTTACTGACCCCAAGGAGCCTCAAGGGCACCGCGGGCCCGGGAAGGGGGTCCCGGTGAAGCCCCTGCCGGCAAATGGAGGGGGAGGGGCTGATCCCACCTCTCCCCCCAAACTCCCGGTACCGGGGCCCCTCCGACCCCCTCCGTTCGCGGCCACGTGGGCGCGTCGCCCCCTCCCCCCCTCCCG